>LOEQ01003307.1:324-38771 GCA_001685075.1 Bramus lutescens
TTTTTTGAGGCACTGTTAGTCCTCCAGAGCCCGTGGGAAAGCCCTTTGCTTTTAGTTCTTGCCTCTAGCAACTTGCTTGGAGTCTGAGCTCATCGGGATAACCAAAGAAGGAACATACCAAATTCCCATGTGGGAGCTGGAAGATCATTAGCTTTAGTTTGGGAACACTACCTTCAGCGTGTGGATCCTGACAATCAGAAGATGGCTGGAAATTGTTGTCCTTGTCAGTTTTCACTTGAGCTTCTTTTGGAACGTTCTGGTCTTTGAGATGCTCACAAATCCCATTACTTTGGGAATTACCCAATGATCCAGTGGATTTCCCCATGATGGTAGGGCCAGGTTTCATTTAGCCCAAGAGAGGAAGGACTCCTGCAGCATCAGATTGTTGGAAAGAGCACCTTATCCTTGCCACCTTCTGGCTTTTTGCTTGGTCTCTTGTTGCAGAATCCAGCCAACTGTATCAGGTGCTAAAGATCCTGTGTTTTCTTGGGAGCAGCACCCTGGCTCCCATGTCTGTAAATGATTGTCAGCCTCTTTGTAGCCTCCAGTGGTATTAGAGTCTTTACTCTTGACAGCTGTCATGTTCCAGATGCTTCGAGATCCCTGGCCACCAGAGGTCCCTGCTCTGTCCTGTATCCTAGGTGCCTGTTGTCTGTCTGAACACCTGAATAACTCCTGGACTCGTGAGATTCCGTATTCTAGTGGAGGCCAGCTTTTTCCCAGAGCACCTGGAGCCTTAGAAATCCATCCAGTCTAGTGAATGCCAGCTCCCCATTCTCAGAGACCTGCCCCCTATCCTAGGACTCTTCTGACTCTCCCTTCCACCAGGACCTGGTGGACTCCAGCTAGAATCTTAGCTTTTGACTCAGTCCTTGTCCCTCTCCCTCCCTCCCTTGGGTCCTTATTTCCAGCAATGAAGACAGTTAGACTTCTTGTCATGTATTCTGAAAGTCATATTTTCATTCTTTCTGCACTGTAGCTCACCCTGCAGACTTTTGAGTCCTGACATCTGAAAGCCCAGCTCCAGATGCACTGTGTAAGATCACTTCCTCTCAGGAAAGTCTCTCCCTGGTAATACCCACAAATCAAACATAAACATTCTATTAGTCATTATTAGCGGTTTTGCTCTTCAGAAAAAAAGTTTTTTGAGTTCTCTTTGAGAATACAGAACTGGATGGAGAGGTGAGAAGAAAGCCTGAGCAGGGCAATATTTCAGAGTTTACCCAGCATCCTATTTACAGACTTAGCACTGTGATCTAGTGTGGACTGAAAATACTTAAAAGATTTGCACCTGAATTTCTTGTTATTGTCCTCTAAATAATGTAGCCAGACAACTATTTATAAAAAAATTTGATACAAATAGATATTATAAGTCACCTAGAGATCAGCTTAAATGTGCAGAAGGATGTACATACACCTCTTGTAGATAAGACTCCATTTTATAGAAAAGACTTGAGTATGTGTAGACTTGGGTCTTTATAGTTAAAGGAAAATCCCATATGAATAGTGAGAGAAGACAACCCTAGCCTTCTGCATAGTAGTCTATACCCCATCACAATTTATGTTTATTAGTGCCTAAGCATATTGAGAGTGATGGTTCATGTCCGTCTTTCAGATGTTGCACTGATACCCAAGTCACCTGCCCTATTTTCACAGTCAGTTGGGCTTAACTGGACTTGGACCCAATATCTGGTTGTCAATTTGCTCTTACACTAAAGGAGATGATTTGGTATATATCCACATGTGTCAGGCACTGTGGTTCTCTAATTGGACCTCAATGGTTTATTGGATACCTTCCACCTCCTGACTTTGCCTTATGAAAGCGCAGAGGCTCAACAAGAAATGTAACCAGCCTTAGTTTCCTGTCCCAAATCACTTTGCAGTCACAATATGGACAAAACCTTCACCCCCACCACCGCCATCACCTGGTCTCCTTGGCTTTCTGTCCTGATCCTCACTTGTTCTTGCTTGGTGAAAGTCGAGAAAACCTTCCTTGTGGCCAGGGACATCCCCACCACCACACACAGTTCTGTAATTCTCCTTGGGCATCTACAGGAAGCCGATGTGTAGATTACTGCATAGCCTTTTCCCCTTGTTTCAGGGGCATGAGCACATGAGATTCTTCTGCCTATGTTATTCATCTGGGATAGTGATGCCAGGGCCCAGAAGAGCCTTATACAAGCTGGGAAAACAGACCTCAGTGTCAGCGTCATCCCCACCCCTAGAGATCTGGAGGCATTATTTACTGGCTTGTTTTCGTATTTGTTTTGGGGCTGGGTCTTTCTCGGTAGCCCAGGCTAACTCAGAACCTGAAGTTATCCTGTTCTGAGTACTGACATGGCAAGTGTGCTCCTCCTACCCAGTTTGTGGAGCATCCCTATGTCAGTCCCCTAGCATACTGTAAGTACATAGTAAATGTATTTTTATGTTTTGACATAAAACAAGTCTATATTTAAAGATCACATATAAAATTATACCAACAAGCATAAGCAATGGGTAGATGTGTAGGTACCTCATGCTCCTCTCATGCACTGTATTTTAACATATTTGTTTCTGATCTCCATTTTCTAATGAGATGAAAGGATACAGATAAACCTCCTTCCCCTTCTTTTCTTGGTCCTTCCCTTCACTGCCACAAGAAGATATGTAAGTTAGCCTCCTATGTTGACTTTCTCATTTTCTCCTTGAGCACACGCCTATGCCTCTTATTAACAGACATCTCTTTTCTCAGTTCTATTTTATCAACTGCTAAGGTTCTAGCCTCAACTTAGCTGGTGCCACAAGGTCACCCTCTTGGACTTGGCTGTATACACAGATGGAAGGCATTTTGCTGGTAGACCCAAGGGGTGGCTGCACCTTTCTAATTGGAACAACTGCAGAGCCTATCTATAGAGTAGATCCTGCAAGGTTATGGAAGGAAGTCCCAAATTCCCTCATCTTGTAGGCAAGCTGACAACCAGGGAGAGAAGTTCAAAGAGTCCTTTGGAATTAGCTGCAGAGTGTCCTTGATCTCCCCTGCCCCCCAAAGAATGGAAGGAAGACAGAAGCAAAACCTGGGAAAATTTCTCTCACTTCTAACCCTCCCTGGTTGCCTCCAGTATATCATGACCCAAAGTCCTAATTTCCATTTGCAAGCCAGAAAAGATAAGAATTCTTTCTTGCCCAATTTGATACCCTCTACATTCTCACCATGTGAGTGTAGTGTCCCCAAATACGTTCTCATTTGATTTGAGCTTCCCAGATTTTTGATCAGATGGCATATTCTTTCATACACCAATTAACCATTCAGACTGTCTTTGCCATGCCATTGGCTTTGATGGTTTTTCCTTTCAACTTGTAAAGGTAATTCACAGTTGATTTGTAGAATTTCTTGCATACTTTGGATACTTTTGCCTGTATATAGTTCCATCATGATTGTGTCAACCGCAACAACCACAATCTATTAAGCTTTGTGTGTCTTCATTCATTTCATCTCCAACAGCAATCAATGAGCTAAAAACTGCTATTCTATTATTCAATGTTTGTTATTGTAACAAAATACCCAAAGCAATTCACTTATAAAGAGAAAGGGGGTTGTTTGTGGCCATACCACCCTGAATGAGCCCAGAGGCATCAAATCTCAGAAGCTAAGCAGGGCTGGGGCTGGTTAGTACTTGGATGGCGGGAGAAGAGGGGTTCTTTCAGCTTACACTTTCAGAGATTTCAGCCCCTGATGCTTTTGAGCCTAAGATAAGGTATTGCATAATCACATGAGCAAGGGACAGAGAGCAAAGCTATTCACTTCAGGGACAGAGAGTAAACGAGAGTGAGGAAGGGACTGTGGTTTTGTATGTCACAAATGGTCCCAAGGCCATCGCAACACCCACCTCCAGAAGTTCACCACCTCCTAATAGTGACACCCTGTTGCTCACCCTCCAATACTCTATCAGTTGAGTTTTCTGTTCGTGGTAATGGACATGGACACAGCAATGATAAAACAGATGTGAGGTTGACTGCATTGTCTTTGAGCCTTGTAATGCAATGTGTGAAGTTCAGCAGGGCAGGGCAGTAGTACTGAATGCATTGTCATTGGTTAGTGTAGATCCAGGCTGATCTTGTATCACCGTGTAAAGACCATGAGTGGAGAAAACCCTTCACCACAGATCTATTCCCTGGTGGGCCTGTATCTTCTCCCTCTCTGCATGCTGACTCTGACCTGCTATTGTGTATTTCCATTATAGTTGTGTTCACCCAGCCTATTATGGGCAGCATTCTTTGCATATGGATCTGTGTCTCAAACTGTGTCTTCTTGTCCATTTGGTCTCCTCTGCTCCACAGGCAGCAATCTGAATAGAATAGTTTCAAAGAAGAAATGATTGGGAAAGAAGAGGGAATGTGTATCTCTTTGTTTCATGATAACCTTGTTTTGTGTAATTCCAGAATGAACACTTTGGAGTTTAGGAAGACAAATGGGTAAACTGATCAAATAAATGGTGACGTGGGGCTTTATTCTATGCTGAGAAGTTTTAGTGGAGAAAGATCTAAGCTGAAGCCTATTAACTTATACTTCTCTCAACTTAAATTAATCCCATTAACCAAAACATTACAATCATTTTGGAAATCATTCTGGGATTTTTCATCCTTCCCATTTGTCTATTGTTGAGTTAGCATCAGCATTTAGCACAGAATTGGTCCCTGGGCATAAAGTGCTGTCTTTTGCCATGATGCGATTTCATGGTACCCACTCCATATGTTCTCAGTGACAGTCTCTGGATGAGAAATATAATAGAAGGAACTAATTACACCAGGGTGGTTGAAACACACAACTCTTAACACTCTTCTATGACAATGCCCCTTTCTTTCAGCACAGAACAGGTAGATGCATTCGGATTTGATTGAGAAAGGAGTACTGTGTTCCCGAGCAGAGGGCAATTGTGGTGTGGTGAGAGAATGTTGTGGTGCAGACAGGAAGAAGCAGGAGGAAGTGACTGGAAAGATCTGTTTTCCAGCTAGGCATGGTAGTGCGTGTCTTTGATCCCAGCACTCAGAGGCAGGTGGGGCTCTGAAAGCTCGAGGTCAGCCTGGTCTACACAGTGAGTTTCAAGACAGCCAGGGCTACATAGTGAGACCCTATCTCAAAAGAGAATGGGGGAGAGTAGAAAAAAAAGATTTCTCATTTTCCACAGGAAAGAAGCTAGAGGCATAGCAAGAACAGGATTTAAATTTAAGAAGCTCTCTGCAAGTCCCTTTTGTGGTATTAGTAATTAGAATTTCAGTTGCAAACTGACGAAGGCAGAGCTTCATTCAGGTAGATACCAAATTACACCCAAGTTCATTAATATAAAATGTAAACAACTTGCCATCTTGTGGGGGTACACATGTCTGAGAATTGATCCTCATTGTGTTGATGGGTAGACTCTTTAAAAGGTAAGGTTCTGCAGGAAGCGATTAGATCATGTGGGGGACACCTAGTTTACGTGTAAAGGCACAGTGTTCAGTCGTGTGATCTTCATTTTATACTTGAGGCTAATTTCATAGAGTAGCTACAATTGCCCATTGTCCTAGTTAGGGCTTCTATTGCTGTGAAGTACTAGAACCGTGGCCATGGCGACTCTTATAAAGGAAAGCATTAAATTGATGTTTCCAGTTCAGAGGTTCAGTCCATTATCATTATGGCAGGACATGGTGCCATGCAGGTAGACATGGTACTGGAGAAGTAGCTGAACGTCCTGCATCTTGCAAACAACAGGTGTTATTGGTTTTTTGTTGTTGTTGTTGTGTTCTTTACTCTTTGGGGAAGCAATCTCACAGCTCCTGAATAATCACATGGAGACTTATTCTTGTTCCTGAATGCCCGGATTTAGCTTAGCTTATTTCTAGCCAGCTTTTCTTAAATTATCCTGTCTACCTTTTGCCTCTAGGCTTTTATCTTTATCTATTCTATATACTTTTCGCCCTTCTTACTGTGTAGCAGCTGACTGGCCCCTGGTGTCCTCTCTCCTCCTTTGTTCACTCCTGTCTTTCTTTCTTTCTCTCCTATTTATTCTCTCTGCCTGGCGGCCCTTGCATATCCCTCTCCTGCCTTGCTATTGGCCGTTCAGCTCTTTATTAGACGGATCAGGTGTTTTAGACAGGCAAAGCAACACAGCTTCACAGAGTTGAACAAATGCAACAGAAAAGAAGGCAGTGTGTCTTTATTTCACGGCAAACAGAAAGTTGTCTCAGTGTCACACTGAGAGAAACTTGAGCAGAAAAAGACCTCAAAGCCTGCACCCACAATGACACACTTCCCTCAACAAGGCCACACCTCCTAATAGTGCCACTCCCTTTGGGGACCATTTTCTTTCAAACCACCACACCCACTTCTATTTAATCAAAAGATACAGCCTCAGGGCTTGTTGCCCCTGCTGTTGCTGGGCATGTGACAAGGGCACACATGTAACTATTGAGTGCTATGAGGGAACCCCCAATTATGACTGATCTGCTTTTATTACCATTTAGTTACTGTATTTATTTGCAATTTCTTGTCTATGCTGTAGTCTATGTAGTCAGAGTTGTTTCACTGAAAATATTCTGCTTTGGGTTTAGGGCATGTTTCTTGGATTTCCTGTGAGGAGCTGCTGCTTGCAAGCATAGCACACATTAGGTAACAAGAAAGTCATGTGGGCAAGGGACAAAGATCAGTCATGTGAAATTAGAGATCTTCCAGTAGAGGCCAGGTCCAGCTACACTACTTGGTCATCACTCAACACACACACACACACACACACACACACACACGCACGCGCACACAATCTTATCCTCATCCTCACAAAAGGTGGCAGAAGAAGTTCACACTTTTGAAATTGCAGCTGGATTCAAGGCATGAAGAGAAAATGTCTTCATTCTCACTTCCAGTTGGGAAAAGCTATACTATTCTTATTGAGATGTATTGGGATCACTCCTAGTTTGCTGCTGTTCCTGGGGCTGCTGAACAGAGTTGGTTTTAAAATGGTAGATGGTCAATCTGGATCAGAGCCATAACTGTGAGAAGATCTAGCCCTGAGTCCCTCCTGCTCCCCATCAGCCTCACAGGGGCCACTTTTTAAATGTGCTATGCTGAGGTTGAGCCTGGTGACAACTTCCTTGATTGATTCCTGAGATCCCATGAACCCTGGGTTTTTTGTTTTGTTTCGTTTTGCTCCAATTTTTGTCTTGTTTTATTAATTTTATTTTTAAACTTAGCAACATTTCATATGCTGTAAGAGGGCCATACAGCAGCCCACAGGATGAAGTTAAGTGATAGTTTGCTGAAAGAAAGACCCCAGCTCTATCCATGCTTTAATGGACACATCTCAGCTGGGTCTAAAGTCAGCAGCAGCAGATTCAGCATGAAATTTAAAAGGGGCAGAGGTCTGCACAAGCGAAGAGTGGAAAAGTGAAAACCAAGACACTCGAATGATAAGCACCACTGCACTGCGCTCGACAGTCAGGAGGTAGCATTAGTCCAAGGCACACCTGGTTAACTGGTCGTAACTTAATCTATGACCAGGAATCAGCACAGGGAGTGGCAAAAGAGCCTGACAGGTGGTCTCAGAGGAGTATGGAAACCAGTTGGTCAGGAAAGTGTGTGATTTGGAAAGAAGTGTCTGACTGTATTGCCTTGCAGGAGACAGAAACATGAGCACTGGACAGGCAGTTCTGAAGTGAAGCTGGGTCCTGGGCAAGGTGGAAACCCCATTAGTACACATGAGAGACTGCTGTCTTAGGAACTAGGGGCCTGCGGCCTGCTGAAGAACTTTTGCCCAGCTGGTACCAGCAGAGCATAGGGAATCCCAGGGAACCAACAGATTGAAACTTCCTCTCACCACCCTCTCTTTGTAGGAGCTAGGGTGGCCTGAGCATGGGATTGGAGTAAAGATGTAGGAGCTGATGATAGAGCTCTGGGTGGTAGAAGGAAGACTGGAGAGGAACACTCATGGTAACCCTGATGGACTATTCATTCTGATTTTTGAGAAACGAACAAATTCCCATAGAGCTGAGCCAGACTTCTTTGTATTTAATTAGAGTAAAACCTGCCATCAAATTTTAGAGAAATCATGAGACTTTTGAGAAAATAACAGATCAAATGTATATCTACACATTTGTACTCTGAAGTTGTACTCTGAAGCCCTCACGTGGTTTTAGGTCAGGCTAGAGATGGGGACTTCATTTCTAGGTCAGGTTCTGGCCTCATATGGAAGAATGGACTCACCAAAGGTCACCTGCCTACATACTGATTTTTCAAGTGCACATTTTGCCTCAGATATGACATAGGGCCTGTTTTGTCTCCTTTAAATCTATCCCATGTTGAGCTTTATCCTTTCTACCTAGAGCACTGCCAGGGTGAAGGGTGGGTTCCTAGCTATGGAACAGCTTGCTAAGGACATATGCAGATCCGTGACCTCTCTGCCCATTGCTAGTTCTGTTGCCCTAAGCGGGGTTGACTTCTGCTCCCTCGAGAATCACAGCTCTGCATCTCTAATCCATGCCATCTGGGCTCCTTGGCTTCTGCCTGAAGTCCTTCCAGTTAAAGGGATCTGACATGCACTTGACTGCTTCTCTTGCAACTAACTCAAGGTCTTTGCTTCTAAAACTTAGAGTATTTTCCTCATGTTGCTTGCTATATACATCTGCTCTAGAGATAGAGATGCAGTGCTATAATCAGGAAAAACTGAGGAAAGCATCATCAACAACAAAAACTCACATTGCAAAATCCCACACACTATATTGTGCCAAAAATACTTCTTAAAACTGTGCATTTGTATTGGGATAAACTTGGTTTTAACTTGCAAAGTAGGCCAACATTTTATTCTGGGCTGTTATGAATGTTTGCCTCTCTCTCTCTCTCTCTCTCTCTCTCTCTCTCTCTCCATATACAAAGAGACAGAGAAGGCGAGAGAGAGACAGAGACAGACAGACAGACACACACACACACACACACACAGGTGTTAGCGGAAGCCTCTTGTTTGTTTCCAGCTTCCAAAACCTGAAATAATCACTTAGAAACTATTAATTAAACCACTGCTTGGCCTATTAGCTTATGCATATTTCTATATAACTCTTCAATCTTGAATTAACCCATTTCTATTTATCTGTGTATCGCCACATGGCTATGTCTTACCAGCAAGGTTCTAGTTCATCTGTCCCCAGTGGTATGGTGACTACATGGCTTCTTACTAACTCTGCCTTCTTTCTTCCAGCATTCAGTTTAGTTTTTCCCACCTAGCTCTATTCTGCCCTGCTATAGGCCCAAAAAGTTTCCTTATTAATCAGTGGTAATCATAGCATACAGAGGGGAATCCCACATCACACAGGGGATGGGCAGGTGGCAGAGAGGTGGAGAGAAAGAGACAGACAGACAGTCATGTAGAGACTTGACACATCTCAAATCTTTGGTTCCTAGAGGAAAATGGAAGCACTGATGACATGAAGGGGTGAGGTGACCCTGTAAAGCACTGGAGAAGGGGAAGTCAGCATGGACCTATAGTCAAGAACCCTCTGTGGTATATTGGCTTGATTCCTTAGAATATCTGGTGAAGGAAAATTGCCTAATTCCTCTAAATCTTGAGTTCCTTTCCACTAAACAGGGTCATCCATATCAGGAGGGCACTTAGTGTGGTTATAAGGCTTCTGGGACATCAGAGTCATGCAGTTTCTAGCAAGGGGTTCCTGGCCTCAGAGGACTGGAGTGTCTTGTGCTTTCCTTTCTCTCTGCCCAACCCCGTTCTGAGAAGTATTGGGAACAATCCACGTTAGATTAAGTGCAGAGTTGACAGAGCTATGGAAAAGTAAGGCTTTGCTGAGCAAGAAATCAGTAGTAATTTGATTTTGGAAGCAACAGAAATATTTCTTCAGAAGGATGCTTTCAAAGAAGTCCCTTCAGTGAGAGCTGCCCTGACTAGAGCTGACAGGCTAAGTAGCCTCAGTGAGTGCCTTTATTTATGCCTAAGGCAACACCAGGAGAATGTGTTCACATTGGAAGAAATACTGTGCCTAGCCACTTAAACATGTCATTCCTGAAACACCTGGGTATCTTCATACCTAAAATTAAAGCTACGACGTTATAGGGTAAGGACTGTGGGAGGTGTGACCCTGATCATGGGCTTGTGTCTCAGGTGTCTCCGTGTGAGCGGTGTCGCTGTGAAGCCAATGGTGAAGTGCTGTGCACAGTGTCGGCGTGTCCCCAGACGGAATGTGTGGACCCCGTGTACGAGCCTGATCAGTGCTGCCCCATCTGCAAAAACGGTAGGTGGAACACCCGTCGGATCAGTGTGACCTGCAGCCCCAGCCATGCTCTGCTTCTATTGGTGAACTATGTGGGCATGTATGGTTTTTGTAGACATGTCTGTGCCCTGCCATATAGACCATATAGGTCAGGGGTAGGTGCAGGTGATACTTAGTGTGACTCAAGGATTTCTGTCTCAATGGTGTCTGCTTTGTGTTTTATAGATGTTATGAAATTTGGAGGGAAAACTTCAATTCCACCATGGAGGAGAATTACTTATTTTAATTTAACTTTGTTTGTTCTTGCAAAGCTGTTTCTGTTTCCAAGACAAATCAAACATGTTTGTTTTTCTCATTTTCTTTTCATTACTAAGAGAACTAAAGTAGAAACATAATTGAATATTTTTCAAAAGCAAATTAGACAAGAAGAGAGGTCTCTCTTTTTCTCAGGGAGCATCCTTGGTACAGCAAACACCAGACCGGCTTTATGAAAGGAAGCAACTGGAAGCCTTTGTCAAAGAAGAGTGCTTGCCTAGCTTAATAAGAAGTATTACTCTTGTACCTAAGCTAGTAGGGCCATATGGGTGTGACTTTCCCACAGGGTGTTTAATGAAGGTGCATCTTCACCAGAATGTGCCAGGGGATTGCATCTTAGATGATTATTGAAGACATAGAAGACAGCTTTGAGGAGAACAGAGACAGGAGATCTGACCAGTGGTTCTGTGTCTCAGTATTGCCCCTAATAGAAGAGATCGGGCTTTCTCAAGTGTCTTGATTTATGGCTTATCATGCATGTCTAGGGTGTAAATGTGAGTATTGCAGGGCTAATTTGTGATGTCTGTAAATGTGTGATTCTGGACAAACACTTGATGGCTCTATGATACAGGCTTTAGAAACAGCAGGTGAGATCTGCATTCATGATTATATAGGAGTATCAGTTGTGTTTCGATTTTGACAGTCTTGGGATGTCATTAAAACTTTGGCCAGGTATATGCACATGCCTAAACTTCCTTATGACACATTGGGAAACTCTTGACATGTATAAGTTCAAGAGAAAAGGAAGTTTCTGTTGGTGATGGGTATAGCCTTCCAGTGGCAAGGTCACTGTGTTAGAAATGAGTAACTGTAGAGGATGGTATGTTCAGTCATGATGGCAAATGGACAGAGTGCAAGGAAAAAGGTTAGAATGTTCCATGTGGAGCTGGTGGTGTGTTTATGAAGACACCATGATGTGTGATCTCGTTTCATGAAAATGGAGACGATTGGGAAAGTCAAGAGTGTTTTTGTTTTTGTATTTGTATGAACATTGTGCCTGCATGTACATGTTTGTGCACCACTTGCATGTGTGTTGTCATCAGAGGTCAGAAGAAGGTGTCAGATCCCCTGGAACTGGAGTCACAGATGGATATCAGCTGTTATGTGGGTGTTGGGAATCGAACCCCGGTCCTCTGGAAGAGCAGTCAGTCCTCTTAATCCATTTCTAAGTACCCTCAAGTATGTTCATTTAAGAAAGAATGTAAAACAGAACTACAGGAAACTAATAACCTTTGGAAGAAGAATTAGAATATCCAAGGGATGAGGCCCCTGATTGTCTAATGCAAAGTGGTCTGACCCGAAAGCATGTATGAACAAAGGGCAAAAATGAACTCAGGATGATAGATAAAGATAAAGATATTTGTCATTGCATACAGATATATGGACATCACACATGTTACATACATGTATGTAGCAATAATTACCAAAGACAAAAAACCCTGTAAATTTGAGCATGGGGGAACATGGGATGAGTTGAAAGGAGGTACGTTGGGGGGGGCTGGAGGGAAGAAAGGGAAGGAGGGAAGTGACATAACTATTACATCTTAATTTAAAATTTAAAACCATAAGCTAAAACCAAAGGAATGTTGAAACACTGAAGTAGTGTGTGGGGAATTGAAATAACTTAATTTACGAGAGTAAGTCAACCATAGGAGACTAAAGAAGGAACAGAAGCAGGTGGCAAGGCTAGCAGATTATCTTTGGAGACGATGTGTGGTATGACACCAGCAAGGCCAAGAGCTGCAGTCAGGAGGTCAGATGGTGAGGAGATGGCAGCCAAGGGCTTCAGCTCCCTGATGGGAGAGATGCTTAAGAAGGACCTTTCTCCAGCCTAATGAGTCAGTGAGTGGCTCCAACACTGACACCTCAGATATTTGGTCAACGAAGTACCAGAGATATTCAGTATTTCTCTTGTTTGTTACAATTGGTAACAATGTGTTGGCATGAACTAACCTTGGAATCCTACCTGGCATGCCTTCAATAAATGGGAAGTCAGAATTTCAATCCCTGTGCATTTTCCATAGGGAGTGAAAATAGAGATACACACCATTGGAGTTGACATGAATGTCCAGTGAGCAGTTAGCTGCTCTCCCTACATTTGCCTGCTGTTGATGTTCTGCTTTGTTTGGTTCATGTTTTCCATTGTCTTTCTTACTCACTCCCACCCTCAACAATACACTTCTGTAAATGCATGGCCCCATAGCATTGGTACTGTGGTTATTTGCCCAAGAGTAGCATCCCTTCCTCCCACCACCAATAGGGAGCTATCAGACTAGAGAAAGATTATTTTATGGTTTGTTTTTCCCATAGGACTTATACCAGTTAAGGGACAGAATCTTTCAAAGACCTTTAAAAAATATTTGAATGCCATGTGTTGATATGCTAAGATTTGCAAATATTTAGGCTTAAGAGGTGGCTTAATAGTTATGAGCATGTGCTACTCTTCCAAAGTTAGATCTCAGTTTGACTCCCAGGACCACTTTAGGTGGATTCCTGAAACACCAGCTCCAGGAGAATCTAATACGTCTGACTTATGAAGCACCAGCACTCACAAGAACACAATTAAAAATAAAAGTAAGATTTTAAAACCACAAATATTCAGTGTCATTTATCTCTTTCTGCATTCAATTTTTTATAATTTTAGATAATTTTGTTTGGGTGAACAACATGTATTTTAAAAAGTAAGAGGTATAAAATAAGGTAAACTCAGAGATTTGCCTTCACTATTGAAGTGATGGCTTGGGAAACATCCTCTTGGTGGCTGCCCTGATAGTATATTTTAAATATTCACCCATTGCTTGTTTACCTGTGTGTTTTTATGGGCAATAGAGATAAAGTCAAGGCATGGTTTTTGACTTAAAAACTTCTAGAAGTATGATGATATTTTTATAAACTAGATTTATTTATGGAAAGTTTCACATTAAGACATTTGAGCCAATTAAACCAAAAAGCAATAACTTCTTATTTCAAGGACTACAAGTATAAATACATCAAAAGGTGTCTAACTGTATACCTCTGATGAAATTTTGCCTTATTCATCAGAGAGTTCTTAACTTTGAAGTCTCCATTTTAAGACATTCTGACCTTGACAGGGTGTCAAATCTGACTGAAAAATGCTTGCTTGAAAATGAAATCTGTGTCTATCAGAGATGGATGCTCTGATAACTGACAAAGTTAATGGATAATTTACAGGGGTCCAGCCCTGCCTCCCCCACACAAAAATGATGATTTTGTAATAAAAGATTATTTCTTATAAGTAGTTAATTATAGGATATCAAAAGTGGATGCTGTATATGAAATTAAACATCTGGGTAGACTTGGCTTGGTTGAAGCAGTGAGGTTTAACACTGGTCTCTGCAGAGCTACCCATTATCCTCATGCTGGCATAACTTAACCTACAGCATTAAACAGCTCTTCTCTTGGCAGAATGGAAATTGCAATTCAGTTGCTGACTGTCAGTCACTTACATCAAAAGAACAGAAGTTTAAAACCAAGAATATCTGGACTATAAATAAATGATCATAAATCAAGTATGGTTTAATGTATTCACTTTGTTGACGTGTGTAGCTCAATCTTTCAATGGTCTTTTCTTTCAATCACAGGAATGCATCATGGCACTGTTTCCTCCCATCCCCCTCTTCTATACAAACAGGTGCTGTATTGAGTTTTGGGAACTCAGCTTACTCTGGTAGTGGATGCACCCTGCCCTTTATGCACCAGATCATGGGCATGTTTGTCAACATTACACAGGCGTGCAGCTTCTACCACTGATCACATCTCTGCTTTGTATAAATGGACTTTCTTTTCCACAGCCCCAAATAACAACATGGAGATTTGCTATTAATTATGAAAGCTTGGCCTTAACTTAGGCTTGTTCCACTAACTCATATAATTTACATTATCCCATCTATATTAATCTATGTTCTGCCTATTGGCATTACCTCTCTTTCATCTTGAAAAGGAAACCTTCTGTTTCCTCTCCCTGTCTTGTTGGATTCTCTTTAGCATCTCTATTATCTGCTTGTACTTCCTCTCTCTGCTTGGAAGTTCTATTTATACCTCCTGCCTAGCTATTGGTCATTCAACTCTTTTTTTTTTTTGAGACAGGGTTTATCTTTGTAGCAGTCCTGGCTGTCCTGGAACTCCTTTTGTAGACCAGGCAAGCCTCAAATTCAATGACATCCACCTGCCTCTACCTCCCAAGTGCTAGGATTAAAAGCATGCACCACCACCGCCCAGTGGTCATTCAACTCTTTTTTAAACCAATCACAGCAATGAACCAATGTTCACACAGCATACAAATATCCCACAATATTTCCCCTTTTGTCTAGATAAAAAGAAAGATTTTAACTCTAACATAGTAAAACTGCATACAATAAGAACAATTATCAAGAATTGTATTTACAATGTTTAGTCCATATGTATTTGACAAATTCTGAGAAAGTATTGTATTCTCTATCCTATCTTAGTGAGTCTAAAGTTTTATACCTAAACCATTTTTATTATGGTTTATATTACTATCCTAAAACTATCTTTTTAGACCTTAAAACATTTTTAGATAAACAACTTAAACTTAAGCTTTTCTATTTTTTTACCATTATAAACTTTATACATCTTTTGTGAGTTTTTTTAAAGTTTGGTAACAAGGAAAACTGTAACTATAAATATCTAGTCTTTCACTCCATTAAAGATCCAAGAGTAATATATTACCTGATTAAACAGGAAGTGCAGAGCAAGCCACTTACAAAACTAAGAAATGACAGACTGCTGATTGAAGAGTCACCTAAGGTCCTTCTGTAACATTGGGGAATCCATCTTTGGCCTACAGTCTTAGAATATCTTATAGACTTTCTTTTGAAGCAGTAATCTTGAAGGGCTATCCTAGCTTGTCTTGGCAAAGCTTGTCAGATTCCTTCTTTCAGATACTATTCATCCAATTTGAATATCATTCTACCAGCAGTTGAGGCAAAGGCAGTTTCTTGCCCAAATGGCTAACTTTGTCACATTGAAAGCAAACACCACATGGTGGTTCTTTGATGCTCATCATCTTTTTTTGAAGTTAATTGATGTTGCCAGGAGCAGACATATATCACTGTCATAGAAAGCCTTATGTTATTAAAGCATTTTAAATGTCATATTCGGTAAGTCTTTGAAGTGTTTGAAGACTATCTATCTTGTAAAATATATGTTTGACCTTGAAAATATACCTAACAATAAGTTTGACAGTTACAGATGATTGACTATTAACATGTCTTCCTTTATTATTCTAAATAGCTTTCAAGGACTAAAACTTTATATTACATTTTAAAGTAAGTTGTTTAAGAATATCTTAAACAAGAGTAGAAATATATATACATTATAACAAAAATAACCTTAAATTTGTATCAATACACAGAAATCCATACCAATGTAAAGTATTTGAGATGAGTAATTCTTCAAAAGAGACTCAGAAATCCACACTTTGGGCCCATCATTTGTGTACTATACTCCCCCCTTTTCCCTTCAGAAAGAGAGTCTAGAATTTAATCTCCTTTATTTTGTTTTGTTTTTTACCATTGTCAATAACAACTTGCAACCACTTGTAACCAAATGACAAACAACCATAACCCACCAAATGACCAAAAACTACCCACTCCACATCTTGAGATATGTGGGTTTCATGTACTATAGATTGCTACTGCTGTCTGGGGGGTGATGACATATTTAGGAGACCCTGAGAGAATAGGGAGAATGATCTAGTTTTGGGAGAGCTAACTATATCATTTGCTGTCCTGTTTCTGTGTAACGGGAAAGTTCAGAGCTTATCTGTAGTCCTGACTAGAGTAGTATGTGAGACTAGACTATCTCAGCTAGTAGCTTTGAAGTGGTTTTGAATGCGAATTTTGAGGAACCTTAACAGAAGCATTTTGAGGTGAGTCATCTGGGCTACTGGTCTTCATTGGTGTTTACTTCTTATTTCTGAAAACACACACACTTTTAAAGTAACATATATATCTGCATTAGCACACATATAGATGTGCAGAGTGCCCAAGTCAGCTAAAATGTTCTTGTTGTGGTGGTGGTTGTTTTATGCAAAACTAAAAGATAAAAGGCATCTGTTAACTCTATAAGAATTTTAGGACTCTATAACCAAACCTCTATCCATGCTGTATAAAAGAATGGCATGTAATAAGTTATAGTGGTATATTAATTGTGTTTTAATAAATAAAGCTTGCCCGAAGATCACAAGAAAAAGCAACCATACAGGGCAGGGAGTTGTGGCAGACACCTTTTATCCCAAGACTCAGGAGACAGAGGCAGGTGGATCTCTGTGAGTTCAAGGTCACCCTGATTTACACAAGATCTCTGTCTAAAAGAGAAAAAGATCTCACACAAAAGTGATTCCAGTGCTTGGGATCACACACCTTTAATCCCAGCACTAAGGAGATGGAGACAGGCGTGATATGGCTGGATGGAAAAAGCAATACAAATTGGAAGAGATAGGAACTCAGTGGAGTGTGGAGTTTGAGGACTAGTGAAGACAGGACCTTGCCCTTTGGTCTAAAGACTTGGTAGAGGTAAAAGGTCTCTCTAGTGGCTGGCTGCTTTGCTTTTCTGATCTTTAGGTTGAACTCCAATATCTGTCTCTGGGTTTTATTATTTATGCTACAATAAGTCATGAGGATTCTATAGCCAAGAAGATTTACCATGTCTCATCCTGTATCACAGCTGTTCCCATATCAAGGGATCAGCACACACATCACCTGTCCTGTAGTCTTTCTTGGCTTTTCCCCCATATCTGCAGCCAAGATCCTTAGGAGTTCTCCCCAAACAAATCTGACCTTTATTAATTTTGAAGTAAACCATAACTTTTTGTTTCCAGTAGAAACAAAGGCATAACATCTCCCCCAATGCAACATATTTTCTGTCTTTCATTTTGAGGTGAAGACCTTCTCCTTTTTTTGTTTTTGTTTTTTTTTTTGTTGTTGTTGTTGTTGTTTTGAGATAGGATTTCTCTGTAGCTTTGGAGCCTGTCCCGGAACTAGATCTTGTAGACCAGGCTGGTCTCAAACTCACAGAGATCCTCCTACCTCTGCCTCCAGAGTGCTGGAATTAAAGGCATGCGACACCACCGCCTGGCTTGAAGACATTTGTAAAATAAATAGGTTACTTTAATTTAGCAGTTTTCATAATCCGATGTCTCTCAGTAACTGTTGTTTAAAGTCAATAAAGCACCATACAGTATCCAGACACCCTGTGTATTTCCCATCTTTACATGGTTTATTTCTTTATATTACTTACTCTCTTTAAAGACTGTATACTATTTCTAAGCTATTTTTTTCTATGACTTCTATACCCATTTTCTTTCCTTTCTTCAGCATATAAGCATATTTGTAAATGTATCTTTTTAGAGGTTTTCTGTGTCTGTACCTGGCTTTACTAAGTACCTGAAGCATTCTCTGAATGTATGAGACAAATATATCTTAAACTGCCAAGTCAGCCACCATGTGGCTCAGCTTAATGCATGACATTGGTGGCTCCCTCCAGCCCTCAGGTAGCAACCAGAAGCAGCACCTCTATACACCACCAAGTGCTGGCCTGCCTGAGAGACTGCAGGACTAGGAATCCACACCTGGCTCATTGTCCAGAACATTTTTGGCTTTCTCAGGCCCTGTGTTTGGACATTCAAGTACTCACATTGGATGCCATATGTACCGAATCTTTCTTTGTCCCATCAACCAGCTCACCAAAACATGACACAGAAGCTTATTGTTAATTATGAAAGCTTGGCCTTAGTTTAGGCTTGTCCCAGTAGCTCTTATAACTTAAATTAACCCATTAATTTTTATCCACATTCTGTCATGCAGCTCATACCTCATCTCTCCATTTTGGTCATGTTGCTTTCTCGGTATCTGTCTGGCTGCTCTGCCTTCTTTTTCCCAGAGTTCTCTCTCCTCTCTGAAGCACTGCCTATATCTCCTACCTAGCTACTGGCCATTCAGCTCTGTATCACACCAATCATAGCAATAAATTTTCACACAGTGTGCAAAAGTCTCACAACAGCTCTGCATGTGCGCTATGGGCTCATTGTTCAGCTGCAAAGGGGAGAACTAATAAGAAGGATGCCAGGTGTGGGGGTTAACTTGAGACTCAGCAGCAGGCAGAGGAGAACCTGTTGCATGCTAGAAGCACAAAGGCATGGGTCATAATGCTTATTTCTTTCCTGAAGTCTCATTGCTGTTTCATAATAATTATTTACAGCTTTATTTTCATAAGAAAATATAGATTTTTTTGGATGAGCATGTAAAACATGAAGTTTTAAGATAAACACTGGCATTTTAAATCATTAGATGTGCTGTTATGGAATATGTGAGAAGCACTGAGAAAAAAAAAGGCAGAGTTTTGCTTGTTTTTCTGAGTATTTCACAACAGGACATAATAACTATGGTGAAGACTGAAAGAGAGACTGGGATAAAACAGATGTGTGTAGGCTCCTATCCAGAGCCTGTCAGAAGGAAAAGACTTAAAATTGCATCTTTGTACAATTTTGCCAAAGCAATGGTACCAATCTCTTATGAACTCTCTGTCATTGCCCACAGATGTATCTATAATACCTCTGAAATTTTTTAAATGTCAGAATGAATTGGTTCTAATAATAGTTTTTCAGGTTAGCTTCACCAGGTCACTGTTCAACACCCATCTGTGTGCTGGGCTTGGTGGCCTAGGCCTATAACCCTTGCCACCCAATAGGCAAAGACAAAAGTACAAGACTAGCCTCAGGAATTTAGCAACTTTGTCTCAATACAAAAGATAAATCTAGGGATAGAGATATATAGGTCACTGGCAGAATACTTACGTACAGTGCCTGGAGTGCTGGGCTCAATTCCCAATACCATTAATAAGAATTTGTTTCCATATACCCATAATAAAAACATAGAAATGAATTCAAAACAACATTCTCAAATAACATCATACATATCAAATGAATAGAAGTATATACTGCTTCTACTGCCCCAATAGAAGTTCAATAAAATTGCCCTTTTTTTCTTAAAATCATCATATTATTTCTAAAACCTAAACAGAAATTAAGAGTCAATGAACATGCAAGAAGAACTGGGCGTGTACAGTGTGATAAGAGGATTTATTCAGCATCATAGACTTTAGCATACTGTTATGTAGCCCCAAAGGTTCATGATGACAAATAGAACAAAATAGAGAAAGAAAATTGATGGAAACATCACATACTAAGCTGTAGATGGAGGTGGAGCTTTTCTGTCCTAACTGCCTAATCATAAATAAACACACAAAAGCTCATATTAATTACAAAATACTCAGCCTATAACTCAGGCTTAACCAGTTCTTACAACTTAAATTAACCCACTTCTATTAATCTATATTTTGTCACATGTCTAAGAACTTTACTTGTCTTTTAGCATATCTTGTTCTTTTGGCAGATGGCTTGCAGCTCCTTGACTCTGCCTTCTTATCTGCTGTATTTTCAATTTGATTTTCCT
This sequence comes from Bramus lutescens, assembly GCA_001685075.1. NCBI lineage: Eukaryota > Metazoa > Chordata > Mammalia > Rodentia > Cricetidae > Bramus > Bramus lutescens. The sequence continues at coordinate 20,358 of LOEQ01003307.1, forward strand.
GCCTAGCCTTATTATGCCTTGCTATAGGCCAAATTGGCTTTTTAAATAAACTATGAGAATAAAACATATTCACAGTGTACGTAAGGGTTATTCTACAGAACTATGCAACTCAGTCAATCCTGAGATCCATCCAAAAATGATGTTTCACTAGCTGAATAGCAGATGAGTTAAAAAGAAAACTCTAAATTATTTTTAGACTTGAGATTTAAATATGGAAGTTGAAACTAATAATTTTAGAGGGAAATACATCTACATGATGTTCAACAGGTGAGAAATAGCAGAGCACTAAAATCACCAGCTATATTGAAAAGGTGATAAGATAAACTTCAGTAAAATAATGAATATCAAATAACACTATTAACAAGGTAAATGTAGCTCCCACCCACCATGTATCATGAGAAAATGCATACAATACATTTATCTGGAAAGTATTTGTGATTCTAATGCATTAAAACTGAGCAGAGAGAAAGGACAGAAATAGATCCAGAAGATTCCAAAGCCTCTGAATCCTAGGATCTTTTCTACTCATCAGAGAGGTGTCTATTCTCAATACATTTTACATACTGATGCCACTTGAAATGGGGGAAATGTGAGTCAAATAATCCCAAGATAACTTCAAATAGAGTATTCTAAGGCTTTTATTTATAAAAAGGGAACTCACAGATCTCAGCAAGGAAATAGAAACGAGGTCTAACATACAGGTGTGGGTCATGGTAAGAAGAGACAAAGCGGGGCAGGACCATGGCCTTTTGGTACCCTAAGTCATGTCCCAACCTGGTCCAATCTCTTAAAGGCCATTGGCTAAAGAGGGTTCCCATCAACATACCAGACTTCTATGACTATCTCCTCACACTGTAGTCCCATTACAGAACTCATCTTCAGTTTACATAGAAGGGAGATAAAATCAAAGGAAAAAAGAATTCCTCATCTCAGAATTAAATAAGTTAGTGTTTTTATTTTTTAATTTTATAAACTTTTATTATGTTTATTGCAAGTCAGTAAAAACATTGCACACCAAAATGAACGAGACCCAAAGTCTATACAGCTTAATGAAGTTCTACATGCTTAGAATAAGTGTTAGGAACAGGAGCTGTGGACCTTCAGATTGAGGTTTCCCCTGAAAGTGTGAAGTGAATGAATAACTAACAATGAGTTCATTGTTATAATCAAAGGCACATCTTGTAATTTCTATGTCACTGAGAGAATCAACAAAGAAAATGAGCATGAACCACAAGAACAAATAACTTTAAAAACAGCCTTTAAGCAGAAATAGAGACCAAACACAGGAAACAATAATTTATGTATTTTGGGCTTATCAGTAAAGCCCAAAATACATAAGTTGGAAGAATTCAAAGATAAATAGAAGAATAAATCATTATATTTACAAATTTCAGTAAGCAGTATTTAATGGACAATCCAGACAAAATTGTCAAGGTTATGAAAGATTTATAACAGCTGCAAGAGATGTGAATATACTGCCTAATTAGAGGTCCTCATTTTGTTGACTACAGATAAGTGTTCCATAGGTGAAAACAATTGCTAAGCCGTAGGAAAATTCCCACTAAGCGTGCCAGACACAAGCACACAAACACAACAGAATTCAACAGAATCATCTTAGAATTAACAGAAGCAGACAACCTAGGGAGTCTGAAAACATTAGGTAATCAAACTGTTATACTTTTGATCACCTGTGAACCACAAGACGAGATCACAGAGATTTTAGGGCATCCCTGCAACTGATACAAAATGAAAAGCACCTGCTTTAATTGATGAAGCAGCTATAAGCTACAATAGTGCGTAGAAGAAACTTCATCTCTTAGGTCAGTAGCATAAACTCTACACATCTGCCTGTAGGACAGTAATACCAGAACAACAGGTCAAACAAAAGCATGCAGAATATAAAACTCAATAAAATGTAAGCAGAACTCAATTAAATAGAAGATGGAAATACATATTAGAGAGTCATTACATTACAGAGAGTTGTTAATTCTATGAAACTTATTTGAAACAATAAAATTAACTCAGCCTTCACGAGACTTGAAGAATGACATATGAATGCTACTAACAACTCTCCAAATTACACAATAATCACAAATCAATATGAGGGAAAGCCTTGGAACAATATGCTAGAAAACTTGGAAGAAATGGACAAATAATTCAAAAAAATCACAAAAATTGCAATTAATGTTAATCCCAAAAATGTGAGGATACCACCAATAACCATAGCCAAATTAATTAAAGGAAGCACTATTATTCATGATTATGGCTGCCTCCCCAATATGGTGGGGTTCAAGAAGTCATACTTGGATGTACAGAAGATAAGGTAGTTTTGTTTTGTTGTTTGTTTCTTGCTTTTTATCTTGGGACAGGGTCTCACTATGTAACTCTGACTGTAGTATGAACTCATTATGTAGTATTATGTAGTAGAACTCATAGAGATCCACCTGCTCTGCCTCCCAAGGGATTAAAGTCATGCCCAACTCAAATATAAGGTCTTTATAGTTAAGGGATAGAGTTTCCAAATGGAGGATTTGGCAAACAAACAGTCATGGTTATGGAAACAGAACATAACAAGGCAGTCAAAACAAGGTAGTCATAACAACAGGTGGTTATAATATCCTCTTGATACCAAGGTAGGATTGCAATGCTTTAAGACAAATATATGGTTGCCATTTCCTGGAACAGGAAGTACAGAACCATTGGTAGTTAAGGTTCAATGTAGGGCATAACCCAATCCTTGAGAAACAGGTTTACTCAGAAACGGGAATGATCCTTGTTTGTCTTTACTTTAAGACAGTTTTCATGCCTAAGATGGAAGCAGACTGGTTCATCATAATATGTGAAACATTTTTTTTCTTTTACAAATAGAAGCCAGGCTATGTGCTTTCCCGGGTGAGTTACCTGATATAATCAAAAGAATAATAACGCTTCTTCACAAATTCACTTAGGAGAAAGTTGTCAAAAAGGAACATTTCCCAATTTATTTTTCTATTGATTTTCATGCTCACAAGGTTACAGCAGAGTACCATACACCAAAGAAACTGTAGAAAAATTCTTTATTAATATGATGGAAAAATCTTCAAGAATGAGTTGATTCTCTGAACCCAATACCACGAAAATAATGTAGTACTAGATCAAGTGGGTGTAGCCCAGGAAAGGAATGTTGACTTCACATCCGAAAAACCAGTGAATGAATTACTGCATTAGCAAGATAAAGGAAACAAAAATCACCTCAATTGTTGCAGAAAAGTTATTTGACAAAATCTGACATTCAATTATGGCTAATTCTTTTTAATAAATACTTACAAACGGAGTATTTGCAAGTTGACAAATGGTAACTGAATAATCCACAACTAATGACTTGGATGATTGTTCTCACAATATTCCTGAGTCTTATGATCATAGAGCAAGCAAGGATATCTATCTATCTCTTTTATTCATCAGTGTAACATCAATGTAGTAGAGAGAAAGAGAGAGAGACAAAGGAGGTCATGAATCTAAGTGTGAATCTTTTCAGAGAACATGTACAAACTTATTAGGGCTAATAAGTAGTGATACTAAGTAAGTAAATCAATTTACATACTATATAATGTATTTTAGAAAAATCTAAACTCAGAAAAATTCCTTATTTGGTGGGTTAGTGTTATCTAAAAATGATCACCAAACAATACTAGAGAAATGGGAGTCATAAAACCTCAAATGGAAACTTGAGTGCAGTTTTATTTGAGTTTGAAAAACCCCAGGGCTGTCAAGCTCTGAGTATCAGCAAAGGCCTGGAGAAAAAGAGAAAAGCCACATTACTTAAGTTAAGCCATCAAGGAAGCCAGCATCACAGACAAGCAGCCACATGGCAGGCAGAGGAACTTTAGAGAAAATAAAGCCCAATTGTTAGGGAAAACATGCTTTAAGAAGAGTTAAAAAGAGGAAAAGAAACAATTGCATTTCTCTGAGTAACTCAGAGAAGCTGCTTGATTTACCCAAGGGCATGCTTGGCCTGCATAAGAGACTGAAATAGGGGGTAGGAACTCTAAAAAGGAAAAGTAAATATGTCCTTAAAGAGATATTTAGTCCTCCTATCTCTTTAGCATGGTTTAAGGTGGATCACTTTCCTCAGGGTCAGATCCTTCCTTAGGTGATTAGCCAGCCTAAGTGGATTAACTCTTAAGGGAAGAGACAATGGCCTATCTACACACAGATGTAGATTCCACTCTTTTGACTATGAGGTGACAACTGCCCCTAAATGGGCCTTCACTGATAATATTACACTACAGAGCACTGAAGGGCAAAGCAAGAGGGTGGTGGATTAAAATCAGCCTGGGCGACACAGAAAGTCTTTGCCTCAAAAAAAAAAAAAAGAAAGAAAAGAAAAGAAAAATTAAAAAATATAATCTTACTTGTTCTAATACCAGAAGAATAGACTACCTAGGAGTAAAAATGCAAGATACAAGCACTGAAAACTACAAAGTATTACTAAAACAAGTAACAGGCGATATAAATTAAAAGCTATTTCATGTATTAAAAATCTTCACTCCTAATAAGATAATTCTTTCTAAATTGAACAGTAAATTCAATGCAGGTTTTATACAAACCAACAATCAGTTTTGCAGAAATAGAGAAACTAAACTTAAAATTAACCAACTATGGACAAACCAATGTCAAAACTAATAAAGTTGGGAAAATGTCACTATTCAACTTCAGAACACATTGGAGAATTATAAGGATACTGAAGTATTGGTGTAAAAATATTTGCCTCTATGTTTTAAAGCAGGATCTTATTGTGTAGCTCAGACTGGCCTCAAAGTGACTATGTTATATAAAATAGCCTCAAATTTGTCATGATCTTATTGCCCCAGGCTTACTAGTATTGGGATCACAGACGTTACAAACCTGAGTCACCATGACTGGCAAAAAGATTGTGTGTGCTTGTGTGTCTATAATTAGCACATACATAAGTCCATGCAGGTATGAATTGACATGTTCATATTTAACATGTACTATGGCTATATAGAATTTATATAACAAACTACATATATAAATAATAGATTAAATATAGAATAAATAATATGTTGATTTAAATGTCATGCATATAAAATTAATGCATGAAATCTATTTTTGAAAAACCCGGAAAAAAAGATATAAATTCTTGCATTCTTTTTTTAACCAGGAGAATAAAATACTTTAGTGAGGGTAAAAATAGCCTTTCCAGCCAATCCTGCAGGGACAAATAAATAATCACATGATTAAAAATCAAGAAAGAGATAAGAATATAGACCCTTAAGTCACATCATCTGCAAACACAAACACTCATGAACCAGAGACTTTTCTAGAGATTTAAACTATTTACCCTTTGGGTAGGAGAAGAATACTTTATGATTTTAGGTTGGGTAGAGTTCTTAGATTTGACATAAGAATAACAATCCTTAAAAGGTAAGCAAGACTTGAATGTCATAAAAATTTAAATCTTTTGTAATTCGAAACATATAACTGAAAATAATTAAAGCACAAGTCACAGATTATGAGAAAATAATTTGGAATGATACTTGTGATAAAATATTTATATCTAGAATCAATAAGGAACTCACACAATTTAAAGAAAAACAGTAAAAATAAGTCAAGGACTTGAATGCAGAAGACGGACAGATGTGAAAAATCGCATGAGATAGCCTCATTAGTCTTTCGGAAAAGCAAAAGGGAAAATGAAACGCATGAAAACAGTTACCTTGGGAAGGCAGATCAATGAATATTGGAAATGATGAGGAAAAACTAGATCCCTCTACATGGCTGATGGCACACCAAATAGTAACCACCATGGAAACAATTTGATGTTTTATTCCAAATTGAAAGAAAAACCTACCAGACATCTCAATAAATCATTCTTAGAATTCTGTCCTAGGAACTATGAGCATATGTCTTGGTGAAGATATGTGTACAGATGTTCATAACTGGATTTCTTTCTGTTTCCTCAGAGAAGGTCTTAGGCAGCTGAGGCTAGCCTTGAACGCCTGACCTGCCTACCTTGGCATCTAAAGTGCTAGAGTTATTGCTTTTAGTAACCACACTAGCTACATTTTTATTAATTTTTTGTTGTTTTTATTGAGCTATACATTTTTCCCTACTCTCTTTTCTTCCGCCCCCTCCCCTTTCTCTTTAGATCATATAAATCTTTTGCCTTTTACCAGATGCATTCTTAATGACCACTAAATAATCAGAAATGTCTGTCAATGAACAGATGCACCACATGTATCATGTCCAAACAAATGCATGTTACTTACTAATTAATACAAAGGAAAGAACTAAAGCTATATGCTACCACATGAATGAACCTTAGTAGCCAGTTTTAAAAGACCGTATATTTGATTTATTTCAAACATTGTTAGGAGATAAATTTACATAAAGGGGAAACTGATTGTTGGAAGAATAAGGTTGTTGTCAAACTAAAATTTGCTACATGTAGACCCAGGAAATTTATTGAGGTGGTGATAAGTGTGTTAATTGAGTTAACTTATTAACTGGGTTCATTAGTTAATTAGGTTAATTAGCCACACAATGAAATAAACTTGATAAAAGTTGTTAAATTATAATACCGCTGTGTGTAAGTTCAATGATATGTGAGTCATACGTGAACAGGGCTGCTGACAATGCTGGTGATTTCTGAAGGCATGAGGAGTATATTAGTTACAGGCCTGCTGGTGAGATAAACATCATGACGGAAAGCAACGTATTGAAGGAAGGGTCTATGTTGGCTTGTGGTTCCAGGGGGAGAGTCTGTAATGGTGGGGAAGGCATGGAAACAGAAGAAGCTGAGAACATGAACTCGATGTGGGGTGAGGCTATGGACTCTCAAGGCCTGCATATAATGGCATACTTTGTCTGGCAAAAGTACACTTCCTAAAAGTTCTATAACCTCCCCACACAGCACTAGCAGCCAGGGATCAAGCATCCAAGTGGACTGTACAAGCCTACGAGGGGCATTTCCCATGCAAACCACCACAGAAAGGTTCTGTACCTTAACTCACAGTCCAAGGCTTTTCTTGGTTCCACAGCCTTCATTTTGCCTCAGAGATTAATTATTCTATACAAGGTCTGATGCCCTTGATGAATTATATAAAATTTCTTCCTTTTTAAGTCTGTTATGGTGAAGGCCTTTTGGAATATATACTTTTTACCTGTATGGAAACAAAAAGTTAACTTTCGCAGAGTTTATTTCCTCAAAAGACACTTAGTGAATCAAATTGGGCCACACTAAGAACCAGAAGTTCTGAGAGTTCCATCCAGCTAGGTTTCAGTTTGTTATGTAAAAGCCTATGTTTGTTTTATTTTGACCTTGAGATGAGAAACTGACCTCACTGCCATCTTAACTAAGGGCAGATCAAGTGACCAAGTCCCCTCATCATTACTGGGGTATTTCTTGCCTTGTCTTGTGGTTTGCTTATGCTTTTGTTTCTAACTTTCTTCTTCTTCTTCTTCTTCTTCTTCTTCTTCTTCTTCTTCTTCTTCTCTTTCTCTCTCTCTTTCTCTCTCTCTCTCTCTCTCTGCCCTTCTTCAGGAAAGGCAACTTTTGCCTCTCTCCCTTCTCCCCCCATTTATTCCCTTCCCCCAATCATTATATCTTTATAAAATAATAACAGAGAATCTCTCTCATTTACGGCAAGGTAGATAAAGAGAAGCATTTCCAAACTTCAGGGGAAGTTGGTTTGGTTCCACCTCAGATCTTTGGAATAACAGCCTTCACTTGCAAATTTAACATCATTAAAAAAAATAACAGCTATGTTCACAAATAATGTTCCAGACTTTCTGTACAGTGTCTCACTAAGGAGCCCAGGCTGTTCTACCAAGTCCAGCTGAACATTTTTTAAAACAAATATGTTGTCTGTTTGGTTTTTGATTTTTTTTGTTTGGTTGGTTTGGTTTGGTTTTTTGAGACAGGGTTTCTCTGTGTAACTTTGACTCTCCTAGAACTCTGTGGACCAGGGATTAATGGTGTGTGTCACCATGCCTGGCTTAAATAAGTTAAAGACAGGCTACCCCAAAGCAGTTGCTGACAGTTTATTAACATGAATAATTTTTTCTGGGTCTAAGTACACTTTTAGGCAGCAGTTTTAATTCTGTGTTCCTGAGGATACAAAACAAAACAAAAGCTCTAGTCTGACAGGCATGGCCACTTCTATTTTACTCTGTGCCCTTTGGCCTTGCTGAGGTCTAGCCCTGGTGTCCCTTCCTCAACTTTGCCTCTTTGTAACCCTTTTTGAATGTCTAAAGGCCTGTGCCCATGGCCTCACTGGATAAACATTCCAGGTCCAGCTTCCAGGGCATGTTTCTTACACTGCTGACTGTCCTGAGAGACTACCGTCTCAGTTAGGCATTATTGTGAGTGTAGGAATCTGGAGACACCATGGTAAGTGAGCTTTCTTCAGCATTTAGTTCTGCTTTGGGGGAGGTATGTGTTTGTATATGTATATGTGTGTGTGTGTGTGTGTGTGTGTGTGTGTGTGTGTGCATTCTGATCATTATTTACACTGAGTTCATTACTATTTATTTCTCTGTAAGTACAAAAATGGATCATGTTATGGCATCTTGCCCACAATGAGCTCATGGCCTAGAGGGGAGTCTGCCTTGTAAATAACTTGTGTTTGTGGTTCTGCTTGAATTATGATAAAATTCATAATTCAATGGAGGGGGAAGGAAAAAGTTGCAAATCCCAGTAGCCTTACCTTGGTTTGTTTTTGATTATTAGAACATGTTCCTAGGAGTGAGCTGATCAAATCAGAGCTTTAGAACATTTTTATGATCTGATATATTGCCATGTTATTCAACCAAAGGTTCTGAGAACTCTTTCTAATTTTATTTTAATCCTTCTAAACTCCCATTCACTTAATTTAGAGAAAAGGGTGATTAATTTCTTCCAGTATTGCACATTTAAACTTTTTAAATAGCCTACATAGCACTTTTTAAGCAATATGTTTTACTTCCCTGCCTTTGTAACAAATAACTTCAGACACGATTTAAATAGTTCCTGGTGATTTACAGTCAGGGACATCAACAGCAGTTGGTGGAGTACCATGTATACCATAAGGTCTCCAGAGTGGGATGTTCAAATATCCTGAATCCTCTGCAATCATCTTTATATCTATCACTGTGGGTACACACAGAGATGCTCCATGATAGCTAGTACAAGGATGAATTTTGAAATCCTCCATAAGTTCATTCAGCAGAAAATACCTGATTCTTCTTCTCTATGCCTCATAAAATAAAATAGAAAGATTTCAGAAGCATCCTGTCTTTGTTTCTGTTTTTTTTTTAATCAAGTTGGCACATGCTAGAGTTATCTGGAGGAAGCTCAGTTGAGAAAATGGCTCTCTCCAGATTGCTCACAGGCAATTTCTCACAGGACATTTCTTGATTAATGACTGATGTGGAAGATCCAGCCCAAAGGGTGTGGGGGTGATGTTGCCTCCTCTAGGCAGGTGGTCCTAATCCTATAAGAAATCACCATGAGCAAGTCATGGCTAGCAAGCCAATAAGCAGTGTTTCTCTGTGCTTCCACTTCAGTTCCTGCCTCCACGCTCCTGCCTTGAGACTTTAGTGACCTGAGACCTGGAAGATGAAATAAACCCTTTCCTCCCATTTTTGTCATGGTGCTTTATTGTAGTAATACAAACCATAACAGAGACATAGTGTAGATAAGGCAAAATGTAAGAAGGGCTCTTCTCCACATAAAGAGAATGCCTGTGGGTTATAGTGGCTGAGAAGGAAAGCGCATGCTAAGACAGGAAACACAGGTGTTGGAGACTAAAAATGGTCCTGTGAGTGTGAGATGATGCAAGACTGAGGAAGGGTGGGGCCAGAGCTTGAGTGTGGTCACAAAGCACCTCACAGAGGACATAGATGCCTCATTATGGAGGTAAACATTCTGAGGAAGGAGATGCAAAGAAAGTATTTTAGGATGCAAGTGACACAGTTATATTTGAATTCTATAAATCCAATCTGATTGCAGGACTCAGAATAGAGGCTATTGCAGTATCCAGAGAAGGGTGACAGTGGCTTAACTTGAACATGGCCAGTATTTATGGGGAAGTTGCATCAAAAAGACACATTAGAGGTCAAGACAACTCAGTGATGACTCTGTAAGGGGGGAACCAAACTTTTAAGAATGGTGCTCTAGGGCTGGAGGGATGGCTCAGAGGTTAAGAGAACTGACTGCTTTTCCGGAGGTCCTGAGTTCAATTCCCAGCAACCGCATGATGGCTCACACCCATCTATTATGAGATCTGGTGCCAAGAACACTATATACATAATAAATAAATTTTTAAAAAAATAATGGTGCTCTACTCCAGATTTGAACAACAACAGAGATAATGGAGAAAGTCTCTGAAGCAGGAAGAATGGGAGGAAGAGTAGATGAGCAGGTGAATTGGGAAGAGCAACAAAACCAGTCGGATAGTGTGCACACACGCATGTGTGTGCATGTGCGTGTGCAAAAGAATCTATTAGGTCAGTTGTTAAAGTGATAGTAATAGCAGACTCACACATGAATGCTGAGAACCCAGTAGTTACTGGGTCCTTAAGGCTGGGTGCCTCAGCAGTCAGAGTATTCCCACAGAACAGACTCGCAGGGATTGCCTTTCACTATAGGGGGTCAGACCACTGGGTAGTCGCTTGGTCCACAAGCCTGAATAGGTCAGCAGTCCCAATCTGGCCCTGACAACCCAGGAGGTTCCTGGAGAACCTCTGGCACATAGTCCATGATGATGGTACCATTCCTTCTGACATCAGCAGTGAAATCAGCAGTAGCAACAGATGCACTTGGTGGTAGGAAAGGCCATGTGATCAAAGGCAAGATGATCTTCCTTATGCCGTATCTCTTTTATTAGAAGGTGCTGCCCACAGTTGATGTGGATATCAGTGAAGGCAATGGAGACACAACTCAAGTGATTCTAATTCATAGTGGTTTGGCATTAAAACTAACCATAATAGTGTTCCCAATGAAGGACCAAGTTCTGGATGTCAGACCTCAAAACTGCCAGATTAGACTGGATTTCTTGCTGCAGTGTGAAACCCCTTGGCTTGAAGCTAGATCACTATGATGTCTCACCTAACTACCTGTGTCCTGTCCAGATGGGTATCATGTTTCCTTTTTCCTTCTGTAAAATGGGCACAATCTTCTGTACACCATTTTAGGATTATTATGAGGAATAAATAAGTTTTTGTTAAAAAAAAAAAGACCTATGATTGAGACCAAGACTCAAGACTGCTTCCTTCCCACTTCTTGCCCCCAGAGCTCTACCTGAAATTTCAGTTAATATTCAATTTTTAAGCACTATAGTGAGATTCCATCTCAATAAACCAAAAAAGTAGCTTGTATTTCCAAAATTCCTTTTAATTAGCCTCCAAAAATTGTTCTGAAAACCCTGTAACAGTTTGTACAGCTTCTGGCTGTGGGCCAGGACTAGAGAAGAGGCTTACGTTCTGCTGTGTTCCATAGGCCATTGTCTCTCAGATTATCCATTCATGCCCTCATCATCATTTTCGTCCGTTAGAAGCTATTTCCTCGTTAATACAGTGATCTGAAATCCCATGCCCCGTCTGTGTCCTTTGCAAAAAGGAGTTCAATTGTCACAATATACAATAAAGCCATACAACCCAAGACAGATAGCTTTGCTGCATCCCCAGGATGATCAATGACACTATTACTGGAGGTAACTTGGTCTGTATCCAAAACACTTACACAGGACACATCCTGGTAGAAATGACCTGTCAATGGTAGACAGTCTGAAGACAAATAATCCCATGGATGACTTGCCCAATCTGTCTCCTCTCAGCAGTATGAACCAATGAATATTCAAAGCAAGGGCTGTCGTAGGGATGTCCAAGGAATGCAGAATGTGTTCCTTGATGATAGAAGACACATTCTGCTCTTACCTAACAGCCAAACCTAAATGTCTTATTTGGCTTTCATGAAGATAAACTTCAGGTATAAAAGAGTCATTGCCCGAGGAGGTTCCCATAAATCCCCAATTCTGAACATTGCTTCTCCATCTCATCTTTTCTAAAACCAATACTTCCTCTTAAGAGTGCTTGCCACTTGCTAATCTTGACAGCTGTGAACTGAGTGTTTTCTTTAATCACACATTCACTGAGGTCGGTGGAAAGCACCTCAGCCATAACTGCGTAAAGCATCAGCATATGGGATGGAAGTGAAATGTTGCCAATTCTTTACTTAGGAACACTTAGGTTTTCCAGATAAAAGGACCATGTGCCTCTTGGAGGAATGAAGGCACTTAGCCCCTGATAGACCTTGTGCTGCTATAGAGTGGTTAAAATGGGAGTTCCAAATATTTAGTTACTCAAGGAGCAGACTAGGTACAAAGGAGCAGACTGGGTACAAAGGAACACACTAGATTTCACCTCTAATTAGAACCACCAAGTACTGGGTGAAGGCCTGTGTGCCCTCCTAAACAAAGGACTCTCCCTGTCTCCTGAGATGAACATCTGCCCCTCAAGATAAAGAATCCCAAAACAAGAGAAAGCCTCCATTCTGGGAAGGCCCCAGCCATCCATCTGACCACCCATTCTCAGAAAAGCAACAAAATCCACCCTGCCTTCCCCATCCTCATGAGGCACGGCCTTTATTCCTGTGGGAAGGTTGCTGCCCCTCATGGTCATAACAGTGCGTTCTGTTTCTGTTGAGGTTGATTACAATCGCCTTCATTTTCACATCACCTGAATCAATCCTAACTTGACACTGGGCATGCCAGTAGTCAAGGAAACTCCGAAGGCGAAAGCCAGATGCATGAGAGTCACATAGACAGGGCTCAGCGCGTCCTCATTTTCATTCTTTGCCCTCCACAGCCACGTCAACCAAAGCACAAAAGACGTGGAAGCTGACACATAGTCGTGTCATGGCACCTATAGTGTAACTGCTGTAGGGTGAAAACAGAGGTTCACAAATGGCATGTGCTCTGGTACAAAACACAGACTGCTAAGAGAAGACAAACAGAAGGTTGTTGGTACGCGTTTCCATACGCGCACAGGAGCGGGACTGGATTCTAGATTATACGATAGACTTAATGAAAATGCACAATTTGACAGCAATGAGGGACAAAAGAAAGAAAATTGGTTTGAATCTCTAATATCAGCAACTGTGGGAAAGTGATGACCTGGACGACAACAACAGCTGTTAGGGAAGCTTATTACTAGACACTTCTTGTTCTGTCTCCAGACCCACTCGGAGCCAAAGCTAGTATAAGAAGTCAACCTTTGTTCTCCCTGGTAAAGAGGATTCTGGAGACCGTTTGTGTTCAACTTCTAGGTAAATACAAAGGAGACAGGGAATTCTGCTGCATCATTTCTAATTGTCTTCAGTTTCTTCATATTCTGCGCTCCCTTAATATATTTCTGAGTTCAATCCCTTTTAAATAGGGTGGAGTAAGAGATGTCAAGCAACCACCCTTGCTGGAGACCATGCTTTACAGTTTGGTCTGGAGCCCTTGAAGAAAATGCTGATTTTTTTAAAGCATTTAAAAATAGCCCAGAAATCTGTAGTCTGCAGGTTCTATGGATCTCTGAGACTGTCTGCAGTGCAAGAAACTTCTCACTAGTAACTGTGACTGCTCCCTGGGCTCTGTAAACGATGATCACCAAAGCAGCCTGACAGTCACCATCGAAAAGGCAGCCTCAGAGAAATTAAGATGCCCAGATTCTCCCCTCTGGCTCCCATGGGTAAAGAAAGCCTGAAGGAACGGCTCGCTCATTAAGGTTTCATAAGCGAAGGAAGATTAAAAGAGTGTCTGTTTTAAAGAAATTCATTTTTTGTCCAGTCTATACTTATTTTAGAAGAACATTATAGGGGATGTAAACTTTTTTAATGATTGAAGTGATGCTCAGTCGCTGAGAATGTCTCAACTACTGAAATGTTTCATTAGCAACAATTTCTTCGAAAAATTTATCCACTAAGAGGAGTTTGATTTTGTTTCATATGCTAAAGAAATGGACGGTTGGCTATGTTTATATACCAGGAATACAGAAAATAAAGCGCATTTCACCCTGTTTCCTCTTGCCATCCCGTAACTGCACACTGCCTCTGCAGTCTTTAATTATGTGGCCATTGCTTCATTTCCTGGGACATGCCCGAACGGTGAACACTGCCAACCCCATTCAAAGGCGCAGTTCCCAAGCTGAAGTGACAGGAGTCCTGGGAGGGAAGGAGTGGTGTCACATCTGCTATCATCCTTCCACCTGCTCTGTAGACCAAGCTGGACCACAGCCCAGAGCTGCTCTGTGCAGTCCCTCTCAGACCAGGATTCTGAATTAAGGGTTGATATTTCTAGTTAAGCAATATGATCACAGGGCAACATCTCCAGTCACTTCTTAGTGCATGTGAGATGGAATCCAGGACCCCTGTCACTTACCCAAAATGATTCATGATTTCCTTTTCACCTATATTCCCCTATGTTCTTTAAACCATTTTTAATGTGATATATAGATCCTAACACAATGTTAACGCTATGGAAAGAGTTGTATTGTTTGGGAAGATGACAAGAAAAATGGGCGTGTCTATACAGGCTCAGTTAACTATCAATACTGTTTATTTGTTTGTTTTTTTGTTTATTTATTTATGAAGATTGACTCTCATGTAACCCAAATGACCTCAAAGTCTATATATTGGGAAATGAATGGTATCTAACTCCTAATCCCCATACTTTCATATATCTTATGCTGAGACACTCAGTTTTTAATATATACTTTTTTCAATCGCAGTGTGTACTAATTACTTTTCTGTTGTTGTGACAAAACACCATGACAAGGCACTTTATAGAAGGAAGGGCTTATTTGGGGCCTTACAGTTTCAGGCCAACAGAAATGAATCCATTACCACCAGGACATGGAGCAGGACTGCAGGAAGGCAGGCACACATGGCGCTGGAGGAGCAGGTGAGAGCTCACATCTGAGTCTGAAAGACAGGAAGCAGAAATCACACTGGGAATGGTAAGAGTGTTTTTAAACTTCAAGATCACCCTAGTCGTATACCTCCTCCAACAAGGTCATACCTCCTAATCCTTCTCAAACAGTTCCACCAACTAGGGACTGAATAGTCAAACACATGAGCTTATGTGTGCCATTCTCATTCAAATCACCACATACATAGTACTAGGATTTATATAAAATGTTTTATATATAACAAATTTCTCTAAAAGATGCTCTTTTAGAGGTCTGTGCCCACAAAAGGAAGAACCCTTAGAAAGTAGAGAATAGTAGGAGCTGTTTAGGTCATTTGGGATGTACCCCTAAACTGGGACTGAGATGAAAGGACCCAGCCTCTCCCATCTCTTATTTGCTCTTTCGCTAGGAGGTGCTCAGTTGTGATCTGTCATATGCTCCCCAACATAGCCCCAAAGCAATTGGTGTCTCCAACATGAATAGAAACCTGCAATTCTGTGAGCCCAAATCAAACTCCTTTTTATAAATGGATTATTTAAAATATTTGTTGTCATAATGGAAGGCTGACCAGCCCCCTGATGTCGGGTAATGGACCAATACAGACTCACCACTATGAATGGCTGACTTTCATTCACTTGTTAAAACTTTTCAATTTTATCAATTCTTTAACTAGCAATGGAAAAGGTCAAAGTGGGGGAGAAGGAAAGGAGGGAATGGACAGTATTGCCAACATTTAGAGATAATTTTCAGTATTTAACACTGATAGTGATAAGTGCCTACTCTGCACCAATTTTGTCCCATTGTTGATGACAGAGAACTATAGTGAACTCAAATGGTGTCGAGATCCTTCTGTCTAGGTGTTGTTTTATTGGTTAATGAATAAAGAAACTGTCTTGGCCTGTGATAGGGCAAAAGAACAGAGCTAGGCAGGGAAAACTAAAGTGAATGCTGGGGGAAAGGAGGCAGAGTCAGAGAGAAACCATGGAGCCGCCAGAGACAGATGCTGGAAACTTTACCCAGTAAGCCACAGCCACGTGGCAATACACAGACTAATAGAAATGGGTTAAATTAATATGAGTTAGCCAATAAAAAGCTAGAGCTAATGGGCCAAGCAGTGATTTAATTAATACAGTCTCTGTGTGATTATTTGGGGTCTGTGCTAGCAGAGCAGCTGGAAAAAACAACAAGTGGCCCTCCTCCAACACTCACAGGTTGGCACACCTCTCAAAAGGCAGAGACTTGCTTGTGAAACATTTGTTCCTGGTTTAGAGCCTAGCTATTATTCTAAGGTGACTATCTCTAGATGAGATGTGATCCACATGGCCACAAAAGACCTGTCCTCCGCCTTCTCTGGACTGCCGGTTTTATAGAGCAGGTCTTCTGTGCTCAGGGAACATCAATCCTTTTCAGTTGCAAGGCTTCTTTGCGGTTGAGTGAAATAAGTGCTGTTGCTAATATGTAGACTCCAGGATCATGAGAAAAAGCAAGAAAAATGTTACATAATTGTTTTATATTAGTATCCCATTTACTTGAAATAGAAAATCACTGATTTTAAAATCAAGGTCAGTATGTGTGTGTACATGTGTATGTGTGTGTGTATCTATGTACCTATGTGTGCATGTGTATGTGTTTGTTTTAAATTTGTAGAATCAAAGGTAGTTAAAGATAATTCCACCAAAGTTAAAAATACTTAATGCGCTTAACTAATTCCATCTTAAATTTGCTTAAAAATTCTAGCATTAAAAACAACTATTTTTAACGGATAATGTGAATAAAGTTTTGACATATTAATATATTTCTATAAAAACCATAGTCTTGCTAATTGATTAAGATAGCAGAGAGAAAGACATGTGGGCTCAACTCTGCTGTATTATTTATGTTTGCATCCAAGAAATGATTTGTAGAAGTAATTGTGGAAGCTGTTATTGTCAGTTATCACATTTCATAAACCTTACGAGCCCATCTTTTTACAAAACAAAAAAAAAACACAAAAGAAAACAAAAACCCAGCTTGGCTGCCATATCTTCACTTCCACCAAGTGGGTTTCCTCTAGACCAGCCTGGAGCTCAGCATGGCTGCTCTATCCCTACCACCTCCCAGAGTTTCTGACTGTGAGGTCTGTGTATTGTAGGCTCTTGGCTCTTCCACAATCAGCTAGAAATTGTGGTTAATCCCAGAACTTAGCAAATACAAAAGGCACCAGATTTTAAAGTTTTAGAAATCCACTGTTGCGGAAACAACTGCATATAACTTCTATATATTCCATGATTCCATATGCTAATAAGAATTTTCCCTTTACTGCGCTGCATGTTTTTCAGCATTCCCCCTCTTGTCAGGGCAAGTGCTTGTGTTTTCTGTGGCTGCACTTGTTTTAAGTCTGGCTTGTAGAATGTCTTCGGATGGACTAGCTTACCACAAAGGCTCTCTGACTCACCAACGCTGCTGACTTTCCCACCCTCCTCATTTTTAGCGTATTTATGCATCCTACTTCATTCACTACCCATATTATTTCAGCTTTCCCTCTCTAGCTAATGTGAGTGATGTTTCTATGAGCATTTATGAACCAGTTTTTGTGTGAGAGTAAATTTTTGTTTTTCCTGGGATAGATTTTACAGAAATGGAAATACTGGGAGTCAGGGCGTGATTTCTCTGGCAAGAAACTTCTGCGGGGTTTCACACCAGGGCTGTTCTGTTTGCATTCTCTTCAGCAGAGTGTGAGCACTCCAATTTGTGTCGTAATTGCAGGGTGCTCCACGTGATTACAGGTTTCTTGGATCACAGTATTTAACACAAAGGTACTTAGATGAAAAGCAAAACCCTTTGTTACTTATAGATAGGAACACAGTGTGTTGTATCCAGAGATATGAACACAGCAAACTGTAACTACCAGAGGGAGCTTTGGGGCCCCAAGATGAGTGAAAGAGTTTTGTGGAGCTAGTTGGAAATGGAAACAGCTAAGAAATAAATGAGGAGGAGGGGCTGTTCCTGGGCATTTGGTGCTCAGGGAAGCCTCTGGAAGTGTGCTACATGCATACCCAATTCTCAGTTCTCAGAGCTTGCTAACAGAAATCCTTGTGAATGCACTTAGCAATTTGCATGTGCTTTCGGAATTCTTAATTTCAGAATTCAGAAGTTTTGGTCAGAAATCAAGTTTTAGCAAAACACTTGTGAAGTGTTGAATTAAACATATACCCATGTCACTGCCAAGTGCTGTTATTGACGGCACTTAATTCTAGAAATTCTAGAAGGCGAAGCTCAATTTCCATCCCCATGAGTGCCAAAATGAGCATCCTTTCCTGACCTTTATGGCCAATTGTACGGTGAACTTTCTGAAATGTCGTTCAGATATTTGGCTCACTTTTCTTTGAGCTGCTTGATTCTGGTTATTGATTTGAAATGACTCATTCAAACACTATGTGCATTTCTCTCTCTTTCTCTTTCTCTTTCTCTTTCTCTCTCTCTCTCTCTCTCTCTCTC
>LOEQ01003307.1:52114-73083 GCA_001685075.1 Bramus lutescens
CTTTGGATATCTGTTTGGCAATTTCTCAGAAAATTAGGAAACAACCTTCCTCAAGACCCAGCAATACCACTTTTGGGTATATATTCAAATGATGCTCAATCATGCCACAAAGAAATATGATCACCTATGTTCATAGGAGCATTGTTTGTCATAGCCAGAACCTGGAAACAACCTAAATGGTCCTCAACTGAAGGACAGCTAAGGAAAACATGGTACATTTACACAATGGAGTACTCTGCACAGCAGAAAAAAATAATGACATCCTGAATTTTGCAGACAACTAGATGGGTCTAGAAAACATCATATTGCTTGAGGCAGCCCAGATACAGAAAGACAATTATCATACGTACTCACTCATAAATGGTTTTTAATCATAAAGCAAATAAAACCAGCCTACAAATCACAATCCTAGAGAACCTAGACAACAATGAGGACCCTAAGAGAGACATCCACGGATCTAATCTACATGGGAAGTAGAAAAAGACAAGGTCTCCTGAGTAAATTGGGAGCATGGGGACCATGGGAGAGGGTCGAAGGGTGAGGAGAGTCAAGGAGGGGAACAGAGAAAAATGTAGAGCTCAATAAGAGCTGCCAGGGGAATATTTTTATGCTGTTTTAACGGATGTCTGGGATATTCATTATTTTTTGTTTTTGAAAGCCTACCAAACCATCAGGTTTAACTTAAGAAGAATATTGAAGGCAACTAAATACACTAATTATATTTTCATTTCTAAACACAATATGACCATTTTTATATCAAAATTAGGAAGTAAATGTATAACTTGGTGTCCTTCATGAAGAATTTTGCTAGATTTTGCCCTTCCTCAAGCTGTATTTATAATGTACCTTGATAGGTCCAGAATTTATAAAATCTCTTTCCTAAGAGCTGGCTAAAACTTTTAACAAATTTGATATAGAAAAATGTTAATGCATTGAGCAAGTAACCAAGCTGCTGCTTCACTGTAGGCATCCCTGTGTGTATATGTTCACATAGGTGGTCCTCTCAGGGAGTGGGTGAGCTTAGGTTCCAGCGTCTTTGTCCTGCCCTTGTAGGGGACATCAACAATGATGAGAATATGTGTGCCACCAATTTCTAAAGTCCACAGTCCCCACATTCTTATATTTTTAGCCTTTGAAGTCTGTGTTATTCAGTTTGTCTGATTTTAAAAATTGACCTCACAGAAAATAACACGACAACTTCTAAAGTGAATTGAGGCCCTTGATATAAATAACTCAGTTATTTTAAGCACTTTATTAAGCATATTCTATAGAGATACAGACCATTTAAATTAAGAATTGCAACTGTGATAATCAATAGCTGTGATAGCCAATAACTAATCTGCACTCCCTGGGATCCAATGAACCATGCAACCATCTTGCACTCTGGCCTGATTAATGGAACTTGATTACATTTATACATACTTAGAGTAACAGCTGAAAATGTATTATTGTTTGTAAAATAAATGTTGTTAATCTTAAGAAAACAAAAGCAAATAGTTTACCTGAGTTATGTGCTCACTGTTTCCGGCAAGAGGGTGGATGTCAGAGATCATGCGAAGGACTTTGAGCCACTTCTTATAAGCAAACAGGTTTCACACTGGGGTCTCTGAAGCCTAGGTAAGATAGCAGAGAGCCTTTGGACAAGGCCTCGGGCCCCTAATCAGTTCTGGGACTTAGTCAAGGCCCAGTGTTGGGAAATGACTTCCACTGAAGAGATAGTTTAGAAATCAAAGCTGGAAGTTCCATGGGAAAAGCCGCTTTATGCAGCGAAGTCCTCTTTGTTTCCGAAAGAACTTGGCAGCCTGACACACGATCCATAATACAAGGGATTTAATGGTTTTAAACAGTGAGACAATATGAGAGGGACAAGGAAAAAAAAAAGACAATGATCCCCAAATGCCCTCCAACATCAGATGAACTTGTTAGAAATGAAAAGCAAATTTAATTTTTAACTTAATTACACACACGAAGGTAGAAATGTAACCCATCCCCTAGTCCTTCACAACAATAATAACAGTGAAATGACTGGCTCAGGAAGGCTTGATTTCTCACTGGGAGATTTGAAAGGAATGTTTGTACTAATCTTTGTGATACTGTGTATAAAAACATTTTCCACTTTTATAACACAAGAATAAAGTTCAAAAATCAGCCTGTGTGCTTTCTGCGTGTACATCAATGTGATAATGCCAAGAGCAGTTCAGTGAAAGCAATTTGAAGGAAAGCCTTCCCTTCCTAGTCCAGATAAGAAATTCTCCAACGGCCTGGCTTCCTCTAGTTATAGAATCCACCATCCATAGCTGAGCATCCCAAAGGCTGTCTTCCGTATCTATCTGAAGTATGCTCACTTTGTGATAAGAGCCTTAAGGTAGTGTTAGGGGCACAGTTTATGAAAAGCAAGTACCCAGAGCATATAACCATGAAAAGTAAAACACTGAACAAGTGGGAAATGCTCCTCTTCCAAGACTCTTGAACAAAATTGTATGAAGGATGGGATTTATTTATTTATCACCTCTTCCTTAAATGATTTGTTTTTAATCAGATTAGTGCTCATCTTGATTTTCTTCAGAATAACTGGCTGGAGTTTTTAAAAAGGCATCTGGATGCTGACTAGAGATCACTGAGAGTCGGACGTGGGTGAATTAGCGTCTTCGGATATGGTCAGGGAGAGAGGAACCAGGGGTCTGGTTCTGGGGATGCCTGCAGCCGTGAGTGGTTCTGGGGATGCATGCAGCCATCAGTGGTTCTGGGGATGCATGTAGCCATGAGTGGTTCTGGGGATGCATGAAGCCTTGAGTGGTTCTGGGGATGCATGCAGCCATGAATGGTTCTGGGGATGCATGAAGCCTTGAGTGGTTCTGGGGATGCATGCAGCCATGNNNAGTGGTTCTGGGGATGCCTGCAGTTATGAGTGGTTCTGGGGATGCCTGCAGCTATGAGTGGTTCTGGGAATGCATGAAGCCTTGAGTGGTTCTGGGGATGCATGCAGCCATGAGTGGTTCTGGGGATGCCTGCAGTTATGAGTGGTTCTGGGGATGCCTGCAGCTACGAGTGGTTCTGGGAATGCCTGCATCTATGAGTGGTTCTTCTAGCAGCCAACAGAAGGGAGAGCTACACCGATGTGCAGGCTACAAGATATCCTGTCTAAACACTGTGCATGGACCCACTGCTTCTTAAAGGAAAAATCTGTGTGATGTTTCAATGGCTATAGTCATAGTTTATCTTACAAGATCTAAATTTATTAGGATTTTCTAGATGCTTTTAATGTATCACTTAAGATTCTCAGCTACTGTGAAAATAGCTCATGTTTCACAGATGAGAAAAGCAAGGTTTTGGAAATGACATTTATGTTATCCAGAGTGCCATGCTATTCAGAGTGAATGGATTGAATTATGTCCTATGAGTCTTAATCATGAGTTACAGAATTTGGACAAAAGCCTTAGCAGGAAGTGATGAAGTCTAAATCAAGTCATGAAGGCCTCACCTTCATGACTTCATGACTTCCTAACTTGACAGAGCGAGGAACTTTGAAGAGAAAGACACACTTAAGTGTGCTGCTCTCTTCCTGTTATGTGAAGACTACTCAGCCAGCAGGAAGAAAATCTTCAACAAACACAACCATCTGCACATTGATTTTCATAATCTAGATCATCCTTATGATTTTTTAAATTTTGTTATATTTTTATTAATGCTTCCCTTTTCATTTCTAAATTTATTATGTTCTTCTCTCTTTTAGTTAATTTAGATAAGAGATTTTCAATCTTGTTCATTTATTATTCTTTAAAAATACTTTTATTAATTGTTGAACATTTTATATAATGTATTTTGATCATATTCATTCCCTTCTCCTAGATCCTCCTCACACCTTTTCTCAGGTCCATCCCCTTTCCACACCTTCCAAACTTTGTGTTCTCCTTAAAAGTAAGAAGATCACATTCAGTTTTACTTACTGCATACTCAAGCGTGGGGACATCCTCTGGAGTGCGTTCAACCTGTTATGAGCCATGCCTTCAAAGAAAACTGATTTTCCTTCTCCCAGCAGCTCTCATTAGCAGTAGCTCTTCAGCTAGGGACAGGAGTTTCTGTCCACAAAGAAGAATTAAGTGGGGATGGATGAGAAGGCAGAGTAGAGGAGGGAATATGGGGAGAGAAAACTAATATTGATAACTTGAAAAGACCATATAAAAGCCTACTGGGCTGGAGAGATAGATGGCTCAGTGGTTAAAGGCATTGCCTGCTCTTACAAAGGTCCTGAGTTCAATTCCCGGCAACCACATGGTGACTCACAACCATCTGTAATGAGGTCTGGAACCCTCTTCTGGCCTGTAGACATACATGTAGACAAAATATTGTATACATAATAAATAAATAAATATTTTTTAAAAAGCCTATTATTGTGGAAGCCTTCTAAAAATATTTACATATACACTTACACATACTTTTAAAAAAGAGTAGAGGTGAAGGTAGCCTATAATTGAATGACAGTACCCTACTATATACCACAGCCTAATGAATTCAAAGCAAAGTGCTAGGAATTGGTTACCTCTTTCAGAGTTGTTAGCCAGCCAGCGATGTTCCATAGACCCTCAAATCAATAATGCTCTTGATTGCATTCTAAAACTTGATGATAAGGCTCTGTTGCTGAAAATACTCACATACTTAAGCCAGAAACCATGGAGAAGTCAAGCTAGTACTGACCTGGAAGCTCCATTCCTAATAGCTATATTTCAGAGTGCTGGGTTGTGTTGTGCACACTATCAGAGGCAAAAGTAATCATTGCCCTTCCCTATTTGCAAATCTTGTGAGCTATAACAGAGATGGCCCTGGAAAAATATGCTCAATGGTCAGAAATACTTCATAGTTGTAACTAAACACTTTGTGATTGGATGTAAGGCCTTCTCCATGGAACCAACCCATACAACATTATCAGGAGCAAGAACCCATGACTAAACAGACCTTAGACACAGGTGAGAGTCTACTACAACTACTAATCTATAAGTATAGCATTAGACTGATTCTGATGACTTAGGGTGATGCCAGTGAATTGGTAAACATCTTAAATCTCATTAGAGAAGCTTCTTTTTAGGAGTAAATGGCAATAACATAGACACCCACAGCTGGTCAACGTATAGAAAATAAAATACTATTTCTCATCCCTAAAGGGGACATGTATATCACGTCCCTCCTCCCAAGGCTCTGGGGCCATCATAAAAGGAGCAGGAGGCAGTGGATGGTGGTAAGAAAATAGTATCATCTGGACACAACCAGCAGTCACACATATTAACTGACAGAGGTTGTGACAGCAGATACAAGATTTGTGTAAGCTCAAGCCAAACAAAACCTTGCTCCCCGTGTTCAAACAACCAACTCTTTATTTCAGTTATTTTTAATTTTTCCAATATTTATCTTTATCATTTCTACCCTGGACTTACTCTTTATTTCTTGACTAGTGCCTTTGCGGGGGAAGTTATTTGTTTTCTTGCTTTGTGTGTTTTGTTGTCGTTATTGGTTTCTTTCTTTCTTGTATTTTTAATTTTCTAGAACTGTACAGTGCATCAGTAAATTATTTTTGTGTTTGACTCCAATTTTTTTGATGGGCGAACTTAGCATTATGATTTATCATATTAATGTTGCCTTTGTATATCCCATAGATATCAGTTATCTTTTCAATCAATACTTGGATTTTCTTATTTCCTTCTTGTTGTCTTTGGTGACTCAGTCATCATTCAATGTGTGTCATTTAATCTCTGGGAGTGTGCATATATTTTATAATTTCTCTTATTTTGATATCTTGCATTAGTCCATAGCATAAGATAGAATACATGAAGTCATTTCATTTTTCCTATTATTGTGAAGGCTTGATTTGTATTTTGGAGCAAGTTCCATGTACTGCTAAGGAAAAAACATGAGTATTCTCTAACATTTGTGTAGAATACTCTATTTTTAGTTAGGTACTTTATCATATCATTTTAACTTCAATGATTCTCTGTTTATTTTATACCCAAATGAGCTATCTATTGATGACACTGAGACATTTTGAACACATATTATAACTTTGCTAGAGTTTCCCAGTGACTTTATGCCTACTAGTATTTATTTTATGATACTGAATGTACCTATGCATGGTGCATATGTATTTAGGACTTTAATATCCTCTCCATGGATTGTTCCTTTAAGAAATATGAAGTGACCTTCATTATCATGAATAGTTGTAGTTAGAAGTCTATTTTGTCAGGTATTAGAATATGCCAAGTTTTTTTCCTAGCTAAATTTGTATAGCATACCTTTTCTAACCTATTTTTATTAAGGTGGTGTTTATTTTTGTTAGTTATGTGTATTTATTGAGGCAGAAGAAAGATGGATCCCAATTTCTTATTGGAGAACTGAGATATAATATTCAGAGTTATTAATGAAAGACATGATTGTTTATGCAATTTTAAATATATATTACTTAATGTATTTAAATATATAAATATATTAATTATATATGTATATATGCCTCTTTTGATTAACTGTCCTAGTTTTGTTTATCGCTGCCCCATGCCTCCTATAGTGTGCTTATTCTTATACTCAGTCTGAAGGATTCCTTCTAACAGCCTTTGTAGAGTTGTCTTAGTTGTTGTTAAATCTTTTGGTTTGTTTTATTGTGGAAAGTTTCTGTTTCTCCTCTGCTTACAAAAAAAAAGATTTCCTGCATATAATAGTATGTGTTGACAGTTGTATTCTTAAGTGTGGAACTTGGAAAACTATCTGAGTCAATGTTCTACTGTTGTGACAAGACATCATGATGACGGCACCTCACTGAAAAAAAAAAACTTTAATTGGGGCTTGCTTATAGTTCCAGAGGTTTAGTCTATTATCATCATGATGTAGAGCAAGGCAGCATCCAGGCAGACTTGGTGCTGGTGAAGTAGTTGAGGTTTCTATATCCAGATCCACTTACAGCAGGAAGAGAGAACCACTGCGCCTGGCTTGGGCTTTGGAAGCCTCATAGCCCCAGTGACATATTCCCCTCAACAAGGCCATAGCTACTCCAACAAGGCTCTACCTCCTAATCCTTCTCATGTTACTACCAGATGACCGAGCATGCAAATACATGAGCTTACAAAGGCCATCCTTATTTAAACTACCACATTCCTCTCCCTAGCCCCCATAGGCTTGTAGCCATATTTTAATATGCATTCAGTCTGAAATTCAAAAGCCCCCATAGTTTATCACAATTTTTAACACTGTTTAAAAGATCAAAGTTAAAACCTCTTCTGAGACTAATGGGTATCCCTTAATTGTAACCTCCTGTAAAATCAAAATGAAAATGGAGAGCACATACTTCTACCATACAATGGTGCAGAATTTACATTACCATTCTAAAAGGGAGGATTGGAAGCATAGTGAGTTATTACTGGAGCAAAATAAGAATGAAAAACAACAGGACAAATTTCAAATTCTTTATCTCCACACCCAATGTCAAAGTGGTCTTCCGATCTCCAACTGTTCCCAGCTTTCTTGACGACTGCAACCTCTCTTCAGCAGCTTCCAACTCTCTCCTCAGCAGATATTCCCTGACTCTGGTGTCTCCAATATCATAGGGTCTCCACCATAATCCAGATTTCACATTCACAACTTCACAAATAAAAGCCTCTCTGGACCTCCATTCAGGAACATTCCTGACACACACCTGGCCTCAGTAGCTTTTCTTAGATGCAAAGGGAGATTCCATAACCTCTTTCTTCCCCCGCTTGACTCTAAGACCAGATCCATGTGGCCAAAGCTGCCAATTTCTGTTGCTTGCTGGGGCTGGAACTTGGGCCCCTCACGCAAATGCATTTTCACCAGCTTTCTGTTTTCAATAGCTTCCTTCGCTGATTAAGCTTTTCTTTAATTCCTTTTTATAAACTGGAAACTTAGCTGGATGGGGTTTACCCTGAGGTCACCACTCCTATCATTTGATGTAGTCTCTATTCCATTATTCAAACTTTTTATCTCCTGGAGCACCGGATTTAGCTCCATTACACTTGCTGGTGCTCCTTTTCTCCTCAAACTGTATTTTGTACATTTCCTTGCTCAACTTTCTCCATTTCATTATGGGCCTGCATAAAAAGTGACCACTAATAACCCCATGACAGAGTCAATACTAGGTTGTCTTGAAATATCTTCTGCCAAGGTCATTAATACAAAACCCTTCAGCTTAGCTTCAGGAAGATTTTTTTTTTTTTTGGACAAGGACAGAGGCAGTCACAGTCTTCACTAAAATGTCACATAATAGGTCTCTAGGCCACTTTCCCCCTGAAACACCTTGAGATGGTCTCCAGCAGTTCAGATTGGCCTCAGCACTGTCATTAAATCCCCTACTAGGATAGGACATTAAGCCCCACTTCAACTACACAACCACTTTTCTAGTCCAAGTCCCAAAGTCTTCTATGTTCCTCCAACAAACAGCATGGCCAGGCCTGTCCCAGAAATACCCCAGTCCCTAGTACCAATTTCTGTCTTGGTCAATGTTCTATTGCTGTGACAAAACACCATGGTCATGGCAATTCTTATTAAAGAAAGCATTTAACTTGTGCTTGCTTATAGCTTTAGAGGTTTAGTCCATTGTCATCACGTCAGGGAGCTTGGTAGCACACAGTCAGAAATGGTTCTGGAGAGAAAACCGAGAGTTCTACATCCAGATCCACAGGCAGCAGGAGAAGAAAGAGCCACTGGGCCTGGCTGTGTGTCACTGCAGGCCATGTTGATATGCATGTCCTGTAATGCCACCAGAGGCCATGTTGATGTCCAGGGTCCATGCAGTCACTGAGAGCCATATTAGTGTCTATGACCCTGCTATGGCCTGGGGACCATGTTAGTGTCTGTGGCCCATGTTACCGCTGAAGACCATGTGGAGGTCCATGGTCTTTGTTGCCTCTGGAGATCATGTTGATGTCTTTGGCTTGTACTGCCCCTGAGGACCATGGTAGCTTCTGTGATCCATGCTGCCGCAGAGGGAGTTGTTGATGGTCATCGTCTATGCTGTTGAGAGAGGCCCTGTGGAAGTCCATTATCCATATTCCTGCTAATTATAAAGGGCAGGGAAGCTTCTTTTGCAGTGGTATTGATAACTTCACTCATATTTGATAAAAAGAGACATAGAAGGTTTCTGTGACAACCGCTACACCTACCCTACCCTCCAGAGTAACAACCTATATCAGAAGTCATTGAAGAGAACTTTTTAAAATTGTGATAAGGCTGTAGAAGTATAGCTCTCCACAGTTGGTGGCTTCTGACAAGGGTGGGGGTGGGGAAGAACTCAGCTTTCTCTAAGGAGCTGGCTATTTGACTATGCTCCAGTGAGTATATAGGTAATGCAAATTAGACTTGCTTTTTGTTTTATTTTGTTTTCTTTTTCTTTTTTACTTCTCTTTTGGTGGAGGGGGGGGCCGAGGTCACAAGAGTGGGGAAGAAGACTTGGAAGTGAGTGTGATCAGGATGCATTACATGAAATTCTCAAATATATTATATTGGAAAAAAATCCTAACCAAAAATATTCTGTTGTTATTCTAATAGACCTACATTTGTACATCACCTGGCCCTTCTCTTTTGATACTTTCAATACCCTTCGTTTATTCAATGTTGTCAGTGCTTAAACTCTAATGTGTGTCAAAGAGATTCTTTTCTGGCCCTGTCTATTTCTCTCTTTGTAGGTCTCTTTGACTTGGATTAGATTCTCTCCCTAAATTTGGGACTTTTTCTTCGATAGCTTTATTGACAATATTTTCTGTTCCTTTAATCTAGACTTCTAGAATCTCCTCCTTCATTCATAATCCACATGATTGGTCTTCACGTGGTACCCAATATCCTCTGCGTTCTATTCTTTTTTTTCATAGTTTATGAGTTTCTTTGATTGGGTGACCTAATTCCTCCATCATAACTTCTAGCTCTGACATTGTCTTCCACCTGATTGATTCTGTTCCTGATGGTTGCCATTGAGATACTTACTTAACTAATCATTTTTTTCTCATTTACAGTTTTATTTCAGTTTGGGTTTTCTTCAGCATTTCTACCTCTGTATTGAATTTAATTTTTTATATCATGAATTATCCTCCATCATCTATTCCTTAGAATTTGATCACTCTATTCCTGTCTTATTTAAGTTTATTTGTGTGTTTGTGTTCTTTTTTAATGCTTTGAACTCACTGAACATATTTATATTTGTTCTGTAGAATTCTGTGTCAGGAATTTTTTCTAAATTGTTTTCCTTGAAAGCCATTTCTATATGGTTGGAGTTTGGGTATATTGTCTTAATGTCTTGTATTACTTGTATTTTTGCAAAGGGCTTCTGAGTCAGGCTGTTTTGTTGTGTCTTTTAGCCCATAGGATCTGACGTTTGATGGGGGATGATGGGCCATGTGAAGGAAACTTGAAAGATGAGGGAGGGTCCTAAGGCAGTGAGGGTAGAGTCAGGGTGCTTTGGTCTTTTACTGGATGGGAGAAGAGGAGGGGCTTCCTGAAGCAAGGGGGCCAGGACAGAGCCATGGTATTTCTTGTCTTTTACTGACAACTACAGGGGACAAAATGATAGGACAGGTTCTCCGTGTGGTAGGGAACAATGTTGGGTTGGGTTGTTTCCTATCTCTTAGTGAGCTGCAGGAACAGCAGGAGGAGCTCCCGAGAGAATTGTCGCTTTCAGTCAAAGTTGTGATGAGGCCCAAAACCTGCATATTGTTTGGGTGTTGTGCATCTTCCTCCTTTTAATCACACGAAGTCTCAATGATGGTGACTCCCTATGCTAAAGTCACAGTCCACACAGTGTTAATAGCGGAAAAAAATCCAGGGGATAATTTCCAAAGGTGGCTTACAGATGAACAAATGTTTCTGTAGGTATGATTTGTAAATGATTAAAATAATGCATGTGATCTGGAGATCCATGGGGGCTTAGGATAAAGGAGAGAATCCCCAGCAATAATCCTGAAAATTTCTAATGCTAGCAGAGCACTACTTCCACTATATCAAGGTTGCAACTGCCATGTGGTAGCTGCTTTGTAGATCTCATCACATCTGATCAGTGAAGGACCTATTTACATGACAGAATTAATAGGCTAGAGCTTGACAGAGATGCTCAGGACAGGAGGCTGCTTGGTAAAACTTAAACACTGTGTTGTAGTGCTGGGAGTGTGTGTGTGGGGGGGTGGTTATGGGACAGCAAACCACCAGCAGCTACATTTCCAAATGGGTAAATGTTTGTAAGCTCCTCGGCTTTGTTTTATTTTGTGAGCAGGAGGGTACTGGTGGTGGCTATTTTTTCTTCCTGAATCTCTAGAAAATTGCTTCAGGGCAGCTTCAAGAGCCTTATGCATAAAACCTGCTTAGTCACTGTTTTGCTGTTCGTCTGTGTGGATGAGGCATTCAGGAAAATTCTCCCAGCCTTCCACCCGTCGCATCGATGTACCTCAGGCTCACAAGAAATCAAGCCCACCCTGCCTTTTATTTGCTTTTCTCCATCTTTTCTCTAGCCTACCAAGGCATTGCTGTAGGTCAGTCCCAAGCTGCCTGCCTCTCAGACCAAACTGTACTGAGGCTGGTCTGCCTGCAAAAGCTCCTGATGCCAGGAGGAGGTCTCGAAGAAACTCATGTTTTCTTGATTGACCTTCATTCAGAAGACAAAGGCTGAAATGCTTTGTCTTACTTGGATGTGAGCAGAAATGTGGTTTGGAATTTTTCTTGTCTGAATTATGAGACATAGTACATACAGGGAATCGGTTTGTTTTGACCCAGGAGGATTCCAGAGAGAGTGGCTTTTCTGCTCCAAGACAAGTAACCGATCGCAGAAAGTGGCTGACAGTTTTGTACCCATAGAGATGAATTTGACTATGTTAAGAAAAGTACCATTTGTGGAAAGAGCATTATTGTATTTGTATTTTGTAATGTAAGAAGATCAGGAAGAGGCAGGAGCTGGACTTACACCTCCAAGTTCTGTAGACAAGAAGAACAGTGTTTTTCAGAGTGGAAAGGGGGAAATTAAATGACTTTATAGATTCAGTGTTTACTACGCTGATACATAATTCTCACATATTAGCAATGCTTTCCTTTAGAAAGTTCATGCTTCTGAACTCTAATGCGGGGTTTGTAAACCAGTAAGAAGCTGCACAGAAATTTTCTATCTAAAGGTGCTATGTAGATTGCCTCGTTTTCTTCAGATTCCCTATCCTATTAGAAATACTTGTTTAATATTTCATATAACATATGAATGTTTATGCAGACATTTTTCACAGAGCTCTGTTTTGTGAAAAACTATTTTCTTCTTAATCTGCATCCTTTGGCTGTCACTGGGTAGTGATGACTGTGTAATTGGTAGAAAAGAAAGGTTTATTTGGTTCATTGTTCCAGTGCTTTGCAATGTCAAGATTGGGTAGACAAATAGGGTGAGGTCTGTTTTGTAAGTGGAGACTTTGTGCAGAGTTCCAAGTTGACACAGGGCATTGTATGATGTAAAAAAAAAATAAATAAAAATTTCAGCTTAGGCCTCTCCTCTTCTCTTCTCGTCATTTTTAAAGCACAATATTTTTATTGATTCTCTGGGGATTTCACATCATGCACCCCAATCACACGCACCACCAGTCTTTTGGGGTCTGTTCCCCAACCCTCATGACCTTACCCCAAAAACAAAACAAAAATTAGAGAAAGAAATAGAACATTAAAGAAAAAGTCCAATTTTTGTTGTCTATATACTCGCTGGAACATAGTCAAATTCTCAGTGGCCTGCCCTTTAAATAGAACTAAGTCCTTCCCCTTCCATACCATCAATTGTGGGAAGTAACACTTCAGTGCCCTTATCACACTTTTTAAGCCTTCTTTTCGATGACTTCCTATTTAGGATATTACTTTGGGGNNTGAGATGGTAGAGATTCCCCATTGTGGCCAGGGTTCTGTATTGATGTCCATGGCCTGTATGACCGTCAAAGGCCCATGTGAATATTGGTGATCTGTACTGCAGCCTGAAACCATCCGCGTTGATGTGAGCAGCTTGCGCTGCTGCCTGAGGCTGTGTCAATGTCCGTGGTCCAGGTTGCTTCTGAGGGCCTTATCTTGGTCTGTGGTCCTACTGCAGCTGAGGGCCATCTGTGCTGTCTCCAGAAACCATGTAGAAGCTAATGGCCGGTGTTCCCACTGACCGTAAATGACAAGGAAGCTACTTTTGCAGTAGTATCGATGGCTGTAGACCCACGTTTGAGAAAGAGGGACATGGCAGGCTTCTTCTCTTCTTAAAAAGTGTCAATCCTGTTGGATGGGACCACAACATGTGTAGGCAAAGTCAGCATTGATTACCTACCAAACATCCTACTTCCAATCTGTAGTCAGATTAAGTTTCACTTTCTTGTCTTACAGTAGGATTTAAATTCAGCATGAGCCTCAACTCATAGCAACCTCTGTTTCTGAGTGAGGACCTTGTCCGTGTGATAAAATTATTGCTCACCCATTTAGAACACCTGGGTTGTATTTCTACCATGCAGCTGCTAGCAACCCTTAGGAACTGCAGTCTCAGGGGATCTGTTGCCCTCTCCTGGCCTCCTCAGGCACTGCATGCTCATGGTGCTCAGACATAAGCCCAAGCAAACACCCATATATATATAAAATCTCCCTCAAATTAAAAATATAGTGTTCGCATGATACATGGACTGATATAAGCCACACTCACTGTTGTAGGATTTTTTTGTGTTTGTGTGATAAGGTTTTGCTCCGTAGCTTGACAGGCTGGGAACTTTTAGCAATGCTTCTGCATCAGCTCCACAAGTGATTGGCTTAAAAATAAGCACCCCTCAGCGATCATTCTAACTATTGTGTTATTATTGGGATTACATAAGCATTGTATAAATACATACAAAATTTGACAGCATGTGCATGAATGAAGAAATAGCTTTTGTAATACCATCTCATAGCAGAATTGAGGAAGATTATTTTAAAAGCCCTGAATGTACATTTATCCATTTTAGTATATTTAAGTAAGTTCTTACTACAGCACTTATTTTATTGTTTATTTTTAATACAGGGTGGCCTGAAACTTACTGTGCAGCGTAGTCTCCTACTTGATCTTCCAGATTCACCCTCTCAAGCATTGAGATTACAGCTGTGCAGACTCTTTTCTTTTTAATCAGACATTTGTTATTGAGTATGTAAGTTTATTCAAGGCAGTCTCAGGAAGACCTTAAGAACTTAGATATATGTATGAGAACAAAATCAGAAAAGCAGAGTTGAAAGCCAGTGAGACTCTATGAGAACAAAAATCAGAAAAGCAGTGTTGAAAGCCAGTGAGACTCGGTAACATCACCATGAACCCATATCCTTACCTGTTTCCATAAAATATGCCCTCTTCCCATCATGCATCAGTGAGTTTAAGAAAGCCCTTATCTGGAATAGTGTATATACTTGCATACTGATTGATGTTCCTGATGACTTCCGGCACATAGAGCAAACGCTCTGCAGGTCAGAGACACCAGGCCCAAGACTCCAGGGAGAGAAGAAGAGCAACCCTCAGTGAGAATCTCTGAACTATTTTGGTGTCATTTTTGTCATTCAAAAGATCAAAGAGTATTCCACTGGTGAGTGAGCCCACAGAGACCTGATGCACTCAGCTGACTTCAACTATTTTGCCAAAGCAGGTACTTAACTAAATCAAACAAGCACTCGTAAAATCAAGGATCACCTTTTGATGAATAGATTTATTTCCTCCAGCACAGAAAAGGCTTTTCATCTGCAGTATACACAGTGTAGGCAGAACCCACATTGTTGCTTTGGTGACTTATTTCCCTTTCATATTTACTCTAGACAAGTCAACAGTTGTAGGTGATGCTTCCTGCTGAGTACAGCCCTGAGATGTTGGAAATGGGTGGGTACCTGCTAAGGCATGGGATGTTTGGATGCTTAAAAGTCAGCTTATTTGCCTCAATCCTTTGGGTGGCAACCCTAAAGAAACAGTATGAAGTTGTCTATAAAAGCAGCATGTATTTTTAAAGTTCTTTCAAATATTTTTGGAAAGATGGACAAAAGAAATAAATTTTATTGAGTGCAGGTCACCTTCAATAAAAACGTTCTTAGGAAAGGTTTAGTTCAAACCACCCATAGCCCAGTCCTCAATGAATCTTCAGTCACAATCTTTGAGGTTTAGTGAAAACTAGCAGAAATTGGGGCTGAGTTTTTTCACTCCTAGGTCACCCACTTGTTCCCTTGCTGGATTGTTCACTGTTTTCTCCCAAACACGTGCTCTCCTTCACAACTTCAACATAGGTAAGTGTCTATGATCCTGACAACACTTGGCATAGATTCAGAGAAAATATATTTTTTTAGAGTCTTGGGGTATTTTTTAATTCAGATATATAATTTTCTTTGAAGATATCTGCCACTGAGAGTTGGTGACCTGAAGTTAGACAGGTCTCTCTAACCTTGAAAACTGATTTTTGTCTTATGGAATTCCTCTTGGTCACAAAACTTCTGGGCTTCATTACTAGATAAGAAATTTACTTGCATATACATTTTACAGAGACATTTTTCCTGTCTCTGATTTAGACATGTTCCTTCATTATTGGTCTTTTAAACAGCAACACCATAAAGCAACGTGGGGTTGAAATTTAGCTAATGTTTCTGTGATTGTAATCACTAATTCTGTTGTTGAAATTACAGGTTGCACATTGACCTGTAAGACTGCAGAAATCATAGAAGCCCAATCTATATGCAGAATCCAAGAAAAGATATGCCTCTGGAGAACTGTATCTTTCTGGAGAAAATGTATCTCTGGAGACTGAAGTATCAGGCAAAAAAAAAAAAAAATCCTGCATGCTGGATCAACAGACACCAATCACTGTTCTTTCTGTCCCTGTCACCTATCCTAAGGCTGCCATTTGTTCCTATTCCACAACCTATTAAGGAAAAATTTATATTCACCAATGGCCCCGACTAACTGAGTAATGTAGAATAAATTTTTCCTGGGGAAGTTTTATTGGACAACCTTAGAAATACATCATGTTTATGTTAGCTAACAGACAGAGCAAAGCCAGTCTGGCCTGGCTTATGTGGAACTGTGAAAATGGGTAGGTACTAGCTAAGTGTCCCGAATGTAAATCCTGCCATGCTTTAAAGGCTGACGAGCTAGAATTAATGCTCTAAAAGACCCTGCACTTCCATATCATCTACAATAACGTGGAAAATTTTCACAGCAAATCCATGACTCCCACCTAATGTTGGAGTCATGTCTGACCAAGCCGACCCTTCACCTGACAATACTATATGTACCTTAACATCACCAATTCTCCATCTTTTGGTACTTCATCTCCATCAACAATGATCCCTAAATTCTTAACCTGTGAGTTGTGACCTCTTTAGCAAACCTCTATCTCCAAAAAATATTTACATTATGACTCACGGCAGTAGCAAAATTATAGTTACGAAGTAGCAGCAAAAATAATTTTATGGTTGGGGGTCACCACAACATGGGGAACTGTACTAAAGGGTCGCACCATTAGAAAGGTTGGAAACCACTGCTCTAACACTTGCCCTGTGTCTTCCACATCCAAATAGTTCCATAGCCAAACCTGAAACCTTCACTGTTTTTTCCCCTATTCCCTTCTTTACTCACAGTCCCGATGGCCTTCATCTGGAATTTTGCCTGCTTTAACCTCTCAGTACCTCTGAGGTCTCTCTGTCTCCCTGGCCTCCAGCTTTTCACATCCGTACACTTGACAGCAGCCAGATTGATTTTTCTGAGATCAAACTCTGCTCACATCAGCTCCCAGCTTATATCCTTGCATGATGCCCTTGTAATGCCAGACGTAATATTTGCGCCCGCAGCTTCTCATTCCATCACCTCTGTGATATGACCACTAGCAGACCTCAGAAATGTCTGCTTCCCTACCAGCCAACATCCTAGCCTCCACCCCCAGCCCCACAGCTTGACTGTGACCAGCACTACTGTTCCCACCCCAGTCTCGTGGCTCTTTTCTGCTCTCCTGCCTCACATACTTCCTGTGATGAACTTTAAACACCATATGGACTTTCTCATCTCAGCATCCATGCTGTCTAAAAAAATCGATCGTACAAGAGGCTCTGTGCTACATAAAGACTGATTAATGCATGGTTTCTGGCCTAAGAATTCATACTCTCCCCCTTGACATACGCATAAACATCTTTTTATACAGCCAGAGAAGGGTTCCTAAACATAAAAACATGATGGCAGTTTAGCACCGGTGAGGTAAAATATTATGATAAAAATACACGACTGTTTTTCTTTGAAGGGATAATTAGCAGTTCGGCAGCTTGTGCATGGAAACCAGGGAAACTGTAAATCTCCAACCTGCGTAATTTAATCCAACTTTAAGTAGAAGGTCTGTGTTAAAGGGTGGATGCCTTTGAAATGTGGCTCATTGCTTGCTGAGTGACAAAATAAGAGATGGCAAGAAATATAGATGACTTTGTTTTAAGAATAATAGATCTTAAAAAGAATCACTGTCAGGCTATAAGAATCCTCTAAGTCAGTGGTTCTCATCCTGTGTGTCATAACCCCTTTAAGGGGTTGCCCAAGACCATCAGAAAACACAGATATTTACATTACGATTCACATCAGTAGCAAGATTGCAGTTATGAAGTAGCAACAAAAGTAATTTTATGGTTGGGAGTCATCACATGAGTAACAATATTAAAGGGTCACTGTGCTAGGAAGGTTGGGAACCACAGCTCTAAGAGATGCAATGTTAGAAAAGGAAAAGATTGAGCATTTTATAATGTAAGTAAAGATTAGTATACAGATGACACATGGATTTTTACAAGTCCTTTGTTATCCGTAATTCTGAGGTTTTCATATTTAATTTGACATAATGGTATTACCTGTATTAGAATTAGTTGCATTTAAAGATCAAGGGTACAGAGTCTGCTAGTGGTCCCTGACTATCACAGCCATCATTATACCCCTCCTGAAGATATTATTAGAAGGTAGGGCCCGCTCTTTCTTGGGTATGGTAAGGTTAATGTCTCAAGATAGTTGCCACTGAAAAAGTTACTTTTGCTTATATTTATCAAAAGATGTCAGGAGATAAATCAGAAAGCACAGGTTAGTCATAACTCAGAAGCAGCCGAAGGAAGACAGAAGCACAGCTTTGAGGGCGGCATTTGCGAGAATAACAAGTAGACAAGGTTAGGGTTACTATTGCTGAGATGAAACACCATGACCAAAAAGCAAGTTGGGGATGAACGAGTTTATTCAGTTTATGCTTCCACATTACAGCTCATCCTTTTACACTCAGGACTGGCTAGTGAGGAGAATAGCAGCGTACTTAGGGCACAGGGTTGAGCCTGGTTTTCTGAGCCCTGGCTCTGAAGGGAACGAGTAGTAAGCAGGTGAAGGGTGGTCCTCAGTCAGAGCCCCTTGGGTTGGAGTAGGGACTCTTAGGTGTGGGCTGCCTTTGGGAATATGCAAACTTGCAAAAGCACTCCCTCTAAGTCAGCAAGGCCCTGGATGTGG
Organism: Bramus lutescens; assembly: GCA_001685075.1. Lineage (NCBI taxonomy): Eukaryota > Metazoa > Chordata > Mammalia > Rodentia > Cricetidae > Bramus > Bramus lutescens. The sequence goes on from LOEQ01003307.1 coordinate 70,593, forward strand.
TAGCATCATCCGAATTTAGAGAGTAAAAAACCAAAAATGAGTATGAGGATGAGATGCTCCAATAGAACCTTAGAATTGAGTGCTGGCCGCTGGTTAGATCCGTCTTAAGGGGAGACACCTGCTCTGGGTTTGGTACAGTCCGCCTATATAGTGCCTCACCTAGCCAGGTCGAGCTAGGGCTGGAGTGGCTGAGAGACTTGGGACAGGGTTGACAGCATGTGAACTTTCCCATCTCAGGAATCAGCTACTCCACAGCGCTCTCTGGATGTGCAGTGCTTCCACTCAGCTGCAGTAGGACCTTCCCAGGATCTATTCCCTTGATAACCTGTTCCTCCGTTCGTAAGAAGCAGCTGATTCTCCAAAACCTTTGGAAGCCGGAAGGACCCTAAACAAAACATCTAGTTTTTGTATCTGTTTTTGGGCCATACAGCCTAGAGCCATATAGGCTTGTGTCAAAGTACCCAGCAGTCTCAGTTGTTGAACAAGGTTCTCACTGTCTCATTTACCAGTCAGATTCTCTAAAGCTACATCCAGGAGCCGTCTTCTCCCTTTTGCCCATTTGTAAAATCCTGACAAAAATGTGTGCAAATAAGTGTTCTATATCCAGCTTCTGCATATCTGGATTCAGCCATCCATAGTTGGAGAATATCTGCCCCCCCCCAAAAAAAATGTCTGCACTGAACATCTACAAACTTTTCTTGTCTTTATTCCATAAGCAATGCAGTATGGCAGCTAATTATACAGCATTCACAATGTGTTAAGCATTTAATGTAATCTATAGATGACATAGGCAATGTAGGGCAATAGGCCCTAATTTTATGTGCAAACTGTACCATTATATAAGGAACTGGAGCATCTGTAGAGCTTGTTATCCATGGGGAATCCTGAGACTAATCCTGCATGACAACTATGTATCTGTGATTCAGTGGCTGTCACTTCCTGTTTCCTCAGAACACCTATGTCATGAATATTCTACATGGAAAACACATTTCTCTGTTTTGTGTATATCATTTTTGTATATCAATGATATAACTTGATATTTCTGTAGCTGTTCTCTGTTCTTGAAATTATTTGCATCCTATGAATTAAGAACATTAAAATGCACAGTCAGTAAAATGATTATGCTTTCTCTAGATTACTAAATCAAAAAGGAATTTAGCTAGGATATGTAGAAATGGCTCAGCAGTCAGTTAAAAGCATGCACTGCTTTTGGAGAGGACATGAGTTCTGTTCCCAGTACCCACGTCAGGCAGCCTGTATGTAACTCATGGTCCAGGAATAATAGATTTCTTCTTTAGGTATCTGAAGAAATGTATAAATAACTATTTTTAAGAAAGAGATGAATTAGGCAAATATTATAGCTTTACAAATGTTTTAGGAATTTCCTGAATTCCATATATATTTCATAAAAGCATTTGAACTTACCCAGAATCTGGAGGAGGCGCACATTGTCCTCTGTTCAAATTTTCCAAGTTTGACTTAACATTCTCACAGTAGCTCATATTTCACAGACCCAGACGTCGGCATCTTCCTCCAGAGGGCAAATCAGTCACCATACCTTGATTATATAATGCTTTTGCCTTTTATAAACTAATTTCTACTTAATATTATTTAAATAAACTGGGCCAAGAGATCCCTGGGGACTGGATGCACTATGGATATTTGTACATCTAGCCAGTGCTCCTGCAGGCTCTGAGCATGGTCCCTGTAGCTGAGAGAAGAGTTGAAAGGAGGGTTCCTCAAAGCCTTATGTGTGGGGTGCAGCCTGTCTCAAGCAAACTTCTGTGTCGCCAGTTTACCCATCTGCTTCTGCTGCTAGAAAATTCCTGGCAAATACATGCCCTTCATTTTACTGTGCTTTTCTCTCCAGTCCAGAATGTGTCTGCCACTGAAGACCCTGTTTCTAGTCTAATGCTGGATATTTACCTTTACCATGTGCTAACTGCCTGTTTGCTTTCAAAGAGACCTGATTTTGGCAGAAGCTAGAAGATAAGCCCTCAGTGAGAGCCGGTTTGCTCTGTCTGCTGAATCTGGCTTACTAAATATGACTCCTGCTCTCACCGGGTGCTAGGGAGACATCACTTCTTTTCTTGATCATGGGGCCATTAGAGGCTTATGTAATACAATGAAAAGACTGAGCACAGTATCTCCACATGGTACACAGGAAGGGAGAATTGTCTGTATTCTGTCAATCATGTGTTTTAATAAATGCTGATTGGCCAGGCAGGAAGTATATATAGGTGTGTCAACCAGACAGGAAGTAGAGGTGGGACGATGAGAACAGGAAAATGCTGGAAAGGAGGAAGCCCATTCCTCCCAGGCCAGCCCAGACCACTGAAGAGGCAACATGTGACCTACCTGGCTGAAAAAGGTACCGAGCCGTGTGGCTAACATAGATAAGAATAATGGGTTAATATAAGCTACAAGAGCTAATAAGTAGCCTGAGCTAATGGGCCAATCAGTTTTATAATTTATGGAGATCTCTGTGTGA
>LOEQ01003307.1:73103-89212 GCA_001685075.1 Bramus lutescens
GTGGGGTACCGGGCAGGACAGAAACCCCAACAAGCAGGCCCCTTCATGTTACATACCACAGTGCACAGACTGTGTACAGTACCTTGGCACAGTGGCCAGGGAGGCTGAGCCCGGTTGGTAGTGGGATGTGTGAGATAGGATCCAGCATTCACAATCATCTTCCTCATGCCACTGGAAAACATAGATTTTCCCTTGACTTTCTAAGGGTTCAATAATTAAGCATATGACATAAAATGACAACTGTAGTGATGAAGCGAGCAGGCTTGCTTTTTGACCTGCCCAGCTCCCACACAGCTAGCTTTACACCTGAAATAACAATACATACTGTATTCATTTAAACACTGCCTGGCCCATTATATATAGCCTGTTCTTGGCTAACTCTCACATCTTAATTAACCCATATCTAGTAATCTGTGTATCACCACAGGGTCGTGGCTTACTGGGAAGATTCTAACCCAAATCTATCTTGGGCCGGAGCTTCATGCGTCTCTCTGACTCTGCTTTCTTCCTCCCACAATTCTGTTCTGTCTTCCCCGCCTACCTANTATCTAGTAATCTGTGTATCACCATGGGGTCGTGGCTTACCAGGAAGATTCTAAGCCACGTCCACCTTGGGCCGGAGCTTCATGGCATCTACCTGTCTCTGCTTTCTTCCTCCCACAATTCTGTTGTCTTCCCTGCCTACCTATGTTCTGACCTATCAGGCAAAGCAGTTTTCTTTATTAATTAACCAATGAAAGCAACAGATAGATAGAAGACCCTCCTACATCATTAATTAAATGCTAAACTTTTTTTTTCCTTTTCCGGCTTTATTTAGAAAACCAAATCCAGGTTTCAGTGTCCCTGTCCCCTCCCCACACCCTCCCTTTAAATATTTCGTTTTGAAACAGTGCGAACTGTGAGGAGTTTGCCTGAGTTCCAGTTGATGGCTGCTCATGTCGGTAGGGACAGAGTTATTAAAAGACTGCATGGCCAAGACTTCAACAATAATAAAAAGCCTGTGAGAAGAAAGACAAAGTAATTTAGATGATTTAATATTATCAAAGCAATTTAGTCAAAAACAGACAAAATTGAAGTACATGCAGTCAGAACTGAATATTGTAATATTGTAGGGCTGGGAGGTATTTTAATGGAGTCAATGAACCTACTTCAAGCCCCCAGAGAAGGAACAAAAAGATGCATTAAAAATGTATTTCATGTGTATGGGTTCATGGACGTATGGGTCTGCATGTATGTAACTCCAGTCCTGCATGCCTGGTTCTGTGGAGGCCAGAAGAGTTTGTTTGATCCCCTGTGAGCCACTGTGTGGGTGCTGGGTACTGAGCCTGAATCCTCTAGGTGAACAGGTAGTGCTCTTAACCACTGAGCCAACTCTCCAGCCCAAATTTTGTTTTTTGTTTTTGAGACAGGCTCTCACTGTGGAACCTTGGCTACCCTGAATCTCACTCCGTAGACCAGGCTGGTTGGCAGCTCACAGAAATCTGCCTGCCTCTGCCTCCTGGGAGCAGAGACTAAGGACATGTGCCACCACACTAAGGTCCCACTGAGAGAGCTCCTCAGAGCTAAGTGTCACAGACATGAGCATCTAGGATAATTCCCAAGACATTCTGTTGACTTTAGTTCCACTTAAGCAAGCCCTGAAGACTAAGTACATAAGTACATCTCATAGTTACAAAATAATCCATTTGGAGGCTGGAGAGATGGCCCAGTGGTTAAGAATACTAGAGTCCCAGTTCCCCAGTGGTGACACACAACTATCTGTGACTCAGTTCCAGGGGATTCATCTCCACTTCTCATCTCCCTGGGTATCAGACGTGTGCATGGAATACACACATATATTCAAGCATGCACGCACACACACACAAAAATTAATACATAAATTTTTAAAAATGATCACCAGTTTATTTTGTTTCTGTTAAAAAAAATGTTTTGTAACTATTAAAATAATTTCTAAAAAAAAAAAAAGCTGGGCGGTGGTGGCGCACGCCTTTAATCCCAGCACTAGAGGCAGAGGCAGGTGGATCTCTGTGAGTTCAATGCCAGCCTAGTCTACAAGCGCTGGTTCCAGGACAGGCTCCAAAGCACCACAGAGAAACCCTGTCTCGAAAATAAATAAATAAATAAATAAATAAACAAACAAACAAATAAATAATTTCTAACAGGAAGAAGGAAAGGAAGGATGGAGGAAGGAAAGGAAGAAGAAAGGAAGGAAGACCATTAGAATCTCCCCCATGTAGCCTAAGCTGGCTTCCTACTTGTGGTTCTCTTGTTTCAGCATCCCAAGTGCTGGGACTGTAGATGTGCAACACCACACCCAACTTCAGACATTGTGAGCCAATAAATTTTACACAATCTCTTCTTTTTAAGGTTATTATTTATTATGTGTGCATGTATGCCAAACATGTGCAGGTGCCATCCAGAAGCCAGAAGAGGCATGGATCCCAAGGAGCTAGGGTCACAGGTGACAGTGAGCTAGGTGTGGGAACCAAACTTGGGCACTTTGGCAGAAGAGCAAGCCCTCCTCACTACAGAGCCACCTCTTCAGCCCCGGAGCAAGGAGTCAACCTGCACTGGCATTTTGTGCTGGGTCCTACAAATGATGCAGAGACAGTCTTCCCCCTCCTACCCAGGTACTGAAGATTGAACTCAGGACCTTGTGGAGCTAGGCAGGCATTCTACCTCTGCTATACAGCTGGTTCTCCCAACATCCTCTGACAGGGTCTTTCTTCAGTTCCTTAGATGAGACTGAAGTACAGGTGGCTCTCGCGTTCTTTCCTAGCATGGCTCAGTTTCCAGTTGGGAATCCATTTTATCTCTTGGGGCCAGAAGGAGTCACGTGACTTAGGCTAAGCCAGTCAGGTCTGAGTTAGGCATTGGCCAAACTGGTCCAATCAGTCTAGTGTGACAGCTGTGACACAGATGTGCCCTGCTGACATTAAAGGAAAGGGCTAGCCTGAGAACCACTACCAGCTGTCTCCATGAGAGGACCCAGTCTTACCCTGAGGCTGCCCGCATGGAGGGGAAAGGGCAGAGATGGGATCAGGTGAATGCTGGCACTGCAGTTTTGATCTGGCTTTCTCAGCCCTCTCAGCTGGCTGCCATTATTACCTACGACGTGCTGGATTAGAAGTATTTTTGCACCCAGTTACTTCCTGCTAGATGTTGTTCTTTGTATCTTGCTCTTCATAATATTGTCAATCCTGACACTTATCTTGGTCTGATAAAAGAGGATGCTTGAGCTAAGGGTGTGACTCACTGACAGAATGCATACCTTAGCATGCACCTGACAGAATGCATACCTTCGCAGGCAGGAGTTCCTCAGTTCCATCCTCCACAACACACATGCCCTTGGCCTGGTGGGACACACTTGTAATGCCAGCATTGGAGAGGTAGAAGCAGGAAGATAGGGAATTCACAGTCAACCTTGGCTATATAGAGTTCAAGACCAATCCGGGCTACATGAGACCCTGTGCCCCCCACAAATAAAAAGAATACTGAAGAGCGAATAAACAGATGAATTAGTCCAAACCCCCTGCAAAAAGGCCAAGGAGGAGGGGGCAGCAAGATGGCTCAGTGGATAAAAAGTCTGGTAACCAGAGTTTGAGCCTTGGAATCCATGGTAGAAAGAACTAACTGCCAAAATTGCCCTTTGACCTCCATGTGAAGCACATGTACACACACACACACACACACAAACACACACGTAGAATAGTAAGTTAAAACTGAAAAAAATTAAAAGGTCCAAGTATGAGTAGGCACACCTTTGATCCAAGCACTTAGGAGGTAGAAGCAAGCAGGTCTCTATGAGTTTGAAGCCAGCCTGGTCTATATAGTGAGTTCCAGGACAACCAGAGCTACATAATGAGATTTTGTGTCAAAATAAATAAAAAATAAAATAACTCTTACCCCTTCTTTCCTAGCTAGGCCCCAGATCCCTGGCACAGCCCAAAGCAGTCTTTTTCCATTCTCTTGAGGCAGGGATGCTGGGAGGTTTCTTTCAGAAATTCGGAGCCGGACCGGCCACTGCCTACCTAGCAGCTTCATGTGTGTTCCCTGTGTTTTGAGACTCACCTTTCTTCTCTGTGGAATGGAAGCAGGGTACGAAGATGACTTCAGACTCACGGTTGCATAGGACTCTCCTCTTCCATGTGACAGGCCGATAGCTCTTCCTGTTGAATGGTGAGGATTTGACAACCCTGCTATTTGCTTCTCCAGCAAGTATCTACTGACAGCTTCTGTGTACCCCACCCAGATAATGAGACTCAGACTCTGGAAGATAATTGATAAAACCTGGGAGGCTGAAGCAGAAGGGTCTCAGGTTCGAGGCCAGCTTGGGCTACATAGTGAGGTCATTTCAAAAGAAAGAAAGTCAATCCTCTTAGCCTCTGCAACCCTTCCTCTGAAAATTTCAGCTGTAACCTCAAAATCTAAAGACTTCCCCAATGCCACTTCTTTGTTTAAGATGTATTTGTTTTTCTTTCATGTGTACAAGTGTTTTGCCTGCCCTTGTACATATACGTCATATGTGTGCAGTACTGACAGAGACCAGAAGAGGGCATTGGCTCCCCTAGAACAGGAATTCTGTAGCCCGTTGTAAGCCGCCACCACAGGAGTGCTGGGAACTACACCCAGCTCCTTGGAAGAGCAAAAAGAGCTCTTTAGCTCTTTAGCTCTGAGCCATCTCCCCAGCTCACCACCCTTGACCTCAGTGACATATGCACAGTGTCACAACCCCCATGTCTCTTTACCCCCTTGACACTTCCAGTTACTCCCAGTCACAAATGGATGGCTTCAGGCTCCCTCCAGGGAGGAGTGTGGGTGTAAATGTGAGTGTGAGTGAACCTAGGAGTGTCTACACATGCTTAAGCGTGAACGTAAGGACGTCAGTGTGGTCATGTAAGGGTGTCGGTGCACCTGAGTGTTGGGGCATGTATCTGAGTGTGCAAATGAGTAAGTATTGCTGTCTTGAGATCAGAGGAGAGTAGTTATTCCAGATGACCTTCACAAGATTGAACCCATGAACGTTTCCCCTGGAAGCGGGGAGGACAATGAGGTTCCTTCCTGAGGATATATAAATTGGGGGACTTTTCTTCGGTAGAGTTGCTGCCTATAAGTTTCCCATGCTCCTGGTAAGCAACCCCAATTAAACTCCAGAAGACCAAGCTAGGCTTGGGTGGAATTGTTTCTTTGGTCTGTCCTTGATTCCTTATCTAGGATGAACACTTGTTCGTGTTTCCCCAAGAAAAGTCACACAGCACTGAGTTGATGAAGGGGTAAAAACATACTGCATGAATGAAAGTTGATGCCCAAGTGTGGGATGCGTATCGGGGAGGGCTGAGGGGTGTAAATGTGTCAATGTGAACATTCGCACACTCAGTCCCAGGAGATTCCTTTCCTCCTGTGTGTAAACGTACACAGCTCCAAGGACTGAATGCATTGCAAGCTATCCCTTTGTCTGATAAAGGAACAACTTTGTCCATGGGTCAGGGGTCAAACTACTCTTCCCAGCCCTGATAGGAAACAAGGATCTCTCAGCTAAAGGTTACCTCTATCAGGAAGGAGCCGCCATAGTCCGGGACCCGCAGCTTGCTGTAGATTCAGGCCTGGCACCTCCTCCCCTCCCTCAGCTGGTTTCCGGCCAGGCTTGGCAGTGACCTGAGCAGAGAAGCAGAGGAAGGTGTAGCTTGACATTCCAGGTGCCTCCTCACCTATAGGGGTGCATTTCCTTGGAGACAAGCAGTGAACTATAACCAGATGGTTATCAGGCCTCCAGAGTCCTCTCTTCCTCCCTAACCTCTCCCAGTTCTGAGCAGTAAGGAAGCAAAGTTAGAGCTCAGCACAGATCACAGGCGCCTTCAAAACAATGTGGAGGCTGTGGGTGATAGCCTAGGAGTGAAGTGCTTACTTAGCACACAGGAAGCCCTGGCTTCCATCCCTAGCACCATGGTGGGGTGGGATATGAGACTCACACAAGTATAATAAGGCTGTACCCAATGACTTCTTCAAAGCAGGGGACTGATGCATTCAGAAAAGTTGGTCTAGGTGACAGATGGGAGTAAGGTTTTCTTTTCTTTTCTTTTTAAAGATTTATTTATTGTGTATACAATGTTCTGTATGCCTGCAGGCCGGAAGAGGATGGTTGTGAGCCACCATGTGGTTGATGGGAATTGAACTCAGGACCTTTGGAAGAGCAGCCAGTGCTCTTAACCTCTGAGCCATCTCTCCAGCCCCCTGGAGTAAGGTTTTCTACCCAGAGAACCCCAAAGTCAGGGAAAGGTCACACTCATCCCTCCTTGATACAACATCCTCTCTCACACTGTGCTGGCACTTTAACAAAGACGGTGAATGGAGGAGGGGGCTGGAGATTTTAGGTTAGATTGTTCTCAACCTCACCTCCAAGCTCCTGGTCCTGGAGGGATGGGTGTCTCATTTCTAAGCCCTTCAGTTCAGAGGAGGAGGCCTGTCATTACCATCATCATCCCATCTGGCTGTGTCCCTTGACCCAGTGCGTGTTAATTCCATTCATCCTCACCTCTTGCAACCTAAGGATGTAGGTACCATTATTACCCCCACCTTACAGATGCCGAGCCAAACCACAGAAAGGGATCCAGCAGAAGCACGCGGGATCCTTACTGGCCTTAGTTAAGAATGATGGGCCCCAGCCATTGGCCCTCATTCAGAAGGAGCAGGAGGATGGGCAGCATTCTAGAACTCAGAAGATGGATTCTTGGAAGAGGTGCCAATACCTTGACCTTCCTCTCTCACCCTCCTTGTCCTCTTATTTCCTAGATACGCCTCCTACTTGCCAAAGTCAACTGGAAACCAGGGCAAGAGGTGATACAGTTCATGAATATTAGTCTCCTGGGCACAGAGCAGAGCGGAGACTGCAGCCAGGCTAACAGAGACTCCTGCCTGCCCATGGCGTGTTGCTGGCGAGGGTTAGCTTGCATTCCTAGAGACCTGGAGGTCTGGATTGGGATCTGCTCTTTTTCTGTGTGATCCAAAGAGACAGTCAGGTCCAGCTCTTGCTTTCTCTGATGAGGAGGTGTTCCTTTGAAGACCACCCCCACCAGCAACCACGCCTAAGCCAGACTCTTTCCCTGCTGCTACCCTGAGGCCAAAGCTCCAGGGCAGGCAGACCCTCCCTGAGTCCCTGAGCAGGCTCCTCCCAGACACTAGGCAGACACGCCCACTCCTCTGCCCTTTAGGGCTTAGGCATCCTATCGCCCTTTAAGGAGTGGGCAGCATCTCAGTGCCCCCTTCCCTCACACTTCCACCCTTCCCTGGGACAACAGGTCAGTTGCTTTCTCTGAAACACAGGCTCCTTCCTCCCTTCCTCGGCCAGCACCCTCCTAGATCCTTGGGGGCTCCAGGCCTTCTCTGGCTTTTAAGGCCATGGTTCTCAACCTTCCTAAGGCTGCAACCCTTAAATCCAGTTCCTCGCATGGTAGTGACCCCCCAACCATAAAATTCTTTTGTTGCTACTTTATAACTGTAGTTTTGCTACTGTAATGAATCGTAATGTAAATGTCTGATATGTGACCCCAAGTGGGTCACAACCCTCCTGTTGAGAACCACTGCTCTAGGGCCTCTGTACTAGGTGGAGTAAGCTCTTCTCTTGCCTTCCCACCCCACCCAACTCTACCTCACCCAAGTTTCTCCAGGCTTGGGGATGCCCCACCCAGCTTTTTCAGAAAAAAAAAAAAATCAAGGAGAGTTAGCTGCAAGCCAGAGCTCATTACCAGGAATTGAGAAGACATGCCCTGAAGCATAGATACTTGTCTGGAGTCACTTGCACTTCAGATAGACACCAAGTACACAGAGAAAAGGACTCAAGTACATGCAGAGATGCCTCTCCCGAGGTACACTAAGAATTAGGCAGAGAGCCAAAGATGAAGAAAGCCAGAGATGCAGACAGTCTGGCACGGTGAGAGAAAGACAGGCCCACAAGGAGCCCTGAGAAATACACCTTTGCCTGTGTATACAGACACAGAGCCAGGTATCCGAACAGCAGCAAACTCAAGTTCCAGCGAGCGGACTAGAGCAAATCAGTGCTTTAAGAAACATGTTGGGGGGTGGCTGGTGCATGCCTTTAACCCCAGCACTCTGGAGGCAGAGGCAGGTAGATCTCTGTGAGTTTGAGGCCAGTGTCAGTCAGTAGAGCATGAGACTCTTAATCTCAGGGTTGTAGGTTCGTGCCCCACATTGGGTGCCATTCTGTAATATGAGGGCCTGCTTGTTGGGGGTTTCTGTCCTGCCCAGTTCCCACAGCTGTTTAGCCCCAAAGAAAATCACACAGAGATCTCTATAAGTTATAAAGCTGATTGGCCCATTAGCTCATGCTTCTTATTAGTTCTTGTAACTTATATTAACCCATTATTCTGATCTATTTTAGCCATATGGCTCAGTGCCTTTTTCAGCTTACAAAACAGCTCCAGCACCTGCTTCTACCCCTGCTCTCCCACCCTACATCCTGCTTCCTCGGAGGTCTGTGCAGGACTGGGAGGAATCAACTTCTTCCTTCCCAGAATTCTCCTATTCTCATTGCATCATTTCTGCTTCCTGTCTGGTTTTCCGGCCTATACATCCTGCCTGGCCAATCAGCATTTATTTAATGCATGATTGACAGATTACAGACAATTCTCCTGCACCAGTGATCTAAAAAGCTAGTTCCAGGACAGCCAGGGCTACACAGAGAAACCCTGTCTCAGAAAAAGAAAAGAAGAAAGATGGCTCCTTCAAAGGGTTTTGTGGCAGGACCTTGAAGTGTGGAGGAAGAGCCCTCTGTGGGCCCTGAGAGACGGCTGCCCTTCCATGGGACAATTCTCCCAATTCTCCCTAACTTCCCCGAAAGTAAATTCTGTGAAATGGAGGAGAAACTTTCCTATAGGAAGTAGAGCGTTTTCCTTCCAGAATTTGCTAATAGCCATAACTTTGCCTTTTCAGAATGTAGTGTTCATGGGGCATTCCTAGCCTGGAGGGGCTGCTCCTGTTCCCACTAACCACTCGGGGCTTTGACCGGGTCCTACAGGCCATACAACACATTTCCTTTCCCACCTCTGCCTTGCACCCTGTGGCCCCAGTCTTGCTTGTCATACCCATCCCAAAAGCCTTGTAGAGCCTAGGCACAGAAGAACAAGTGCACACACACACACACACACACACACACACACACACACGCTTCCTCCTTCCCCTCTCAGTAAATTCGCAATTGTGGAAGGAATCTCAGGTAAAAGATGTTTGTTGAGTTCAGTGACCTTTACAAAACAGCTCTCAGCACCTGCTTCTACCCTTGCTCTCCCACCCTACCTTGGTGCTGCAAGTAAAGTCGTCATGAGGGGTCATTTATTGTCTCTTGTTCTCTGGTCTCTGCTAAGCCCACTTATATTTTTAATTACATTATTGTTGCATTGTATATGTGTGTGTGTGTGTGTGTGTGTGCACAGGCTAGGATGTAAAGGTGGAACTCAGGGGACAACTTTTGAGGATTGGGTTCTTTCTTTCACCTTTTGGGTTCCAGAGATGGGTGTCAGGCTTGATAGCAGGTGCCTTTACTGGCTGAGCCTATGTTAAACCTTAAGAATCATCTCCTATTTTTACCCCTTTTATAACCCCATTGTCACAAATAAAGAAACCAACTAAGATCCAGAGAAAGAATACAAACACACCAGAGGGGCTGTGATGGGCTTGGATCCCAGGCTCCACCATCTTCTAGTCCTGGTGCCCGAAGGCCTCCTGCCACCCACTGGCTGACTGGCAGGGTTTGAAAGGAAGGATGGTGGGGAAGGACCATGGATGGAAAGGTCCCAAGGAGGAACTGGTAGGGTACACTGAGTGAAACCCTGCAGGCACCTTCTCCTCCCAAGGTTTACCACTCTTCCCCCTCAGGGTCTGGGAAAGGGACACTCCCTCTGGCTCAGGTCTCTCTTGCATTCCAGACATGCCTGTTGGGAGTTGGGGACAAGGGAAGAGTAGAGATCCACGGAGGAATTGTCTTCTCTCACCCATCCCCAGGTCACAGTCCTAGCTGTGTGGTCTAAATTTGCCTCCTCCCACCCTTTCTGGGCCTGGGTCTCATCTATGAAGGGGTTAGGGAGCAAGAGACTTACAACGCACAATTGTGCAGGCCCAAGAGTCTTTGGCTTCTGCACGGTTAACTCTGCAGGAAGGTTTTCCTCATATTCCTGGTGAAATTTAAGTCAGATAGGGTAAGGAAGCCGGAAATGAGGCGCACTTCCTGGGCTCAGGTGTGCCAGGCTAGTCACATAACCCGTACCTTACTGGGCACCAACATGTCCTGGGCTAATGAGGCAGAAGGGAACTCAAGTAAACACAACAGAGTTTCTTGGTTCAGGCAAGTGAAGTAGGAAAGCCACAGACCCGGGACATAGCCAGAAGTAAAGGTAGAGCGTTGTGATGGGGTGGGTCAGGACAGGGACAGGTTCTAGAGAGCCTGGGTGCACATGAAGGACTTTGGAATATTCTCACATGTAGTAAGGACCATGGAAAGAGCCCTGTTCTCAGGGAGGTGCCCTTGAGGAACCTGGGTGGACTCCCCAGATGCAGGGAAGCTGCTGAGAGTGCTGCAGGCAAACTCTGGAAGAAGCTCACACAACTGTGGAGGTCCCCAGTCTGAATGGCCTCTCTGAGCCATAGGGGCCTTACCCTATCAGTTCTCTGGGCAGCGCTGCCTGCCTTGGGGGCTCCAAATTTCCTTCCTAGGGAGGGGAATGAGATGGGAGAATTCGGAAGATACTCAAGAGGGTGGAAGCTGGGGATCCCTGAATACAAGCTGAGATTTGACTCTAGACTAGAGACACCTGGGTGTTTGTGATCAAAAACCACCAAGGCTCCAATAGGAGTTCCAGAAACAGATTCTGATGTGGTGGCATACACTTTTGATGCCAGCAGGGCATCTCTCTGAATTCAAGGCCAGCCTGGTCTACGTAGTGAGCCCAGGATAGCCAAGGCTACATAGACTCTGTCTTAAAACAAAAACAAGCAGAAAGGCACAGTTCCTGTTTTATGCATACATTTTATTTTTTTTTAAAAAAGGCAGCAGTGCATTGCTGATTGGAGGATTAAAGGAAGGAAAAACACCTTTAAGGAGTCTCCCTACCCCTATTCCTAAGACTGTAACATATATATATATATGTATGTATATGTATATATTTATATATTTAAAAAAAGAAAATATGAAATTTATGGCCTGGACTTGATCCCCATTCCAATGCCTATCTTATGACAGAAATACATACACAGCCCCTACTCAGGGATCACAGCTCCAAATGAGAGCTACGCCCCTCTTATCCCTTCTCCCTCCCACAGCCTAGAAACCCACTGTAAAAAAGAAAAAAAACATACTCAGAAACACACTTCTGGGTCCTCCTCCACATGGAGCCCCCAAAGCATACATACTCTGGTAGTTTCCTCACAGCTCACTCCCTTTTCTGGGGTTCCCTTGAACTGTTAGGGTCTGTTTTGAAAATTTGGTCCCTTGCCCCGAATGTCTGGAAAACAGCATACAAGCACACATGCCTGTACACACACACACACACACACACACACCACATTCTTTTCCTTTTAGAAACAAAAGGATGTTTGGTCCTACTTGCTATCCTACTTTGGCTTAAGAATGGGGACCGAATGTCTTATTGGGCAGAGTTCAGTAGAGATTCTGGAAGGGCCACCCAGCAGGGGTGGGTATGGGGAGCATCTTAGTCTGTGAGAGGTATCACAAGGGGTCTGTCAGGGAGTGGCCCACACACAGTGGGTACTCGAGAGTGAAGAGTGGGCATGGCTGCTGCCCATTCAGATCTGCTCCTTGTGCTTCACATGAGCCAGCTTCACATTCTCCGCCTCCGTGGAGGGTGGGGGCTGCTCCAGGTGGCATCCGATCATGAGCTGGTACACGAAGACACCGGCAATGGAACCGAGGAGGCCTCTCTGCTATCCATGGGTGGTGGTTACGGCGCCGGTCCTGGAAGGCAGACACAGGTAATCAGAGACATGTAGGTAAGCAGGGCAGAGTAAAGACAAGCTAAGCTGAGTGAGTGGCCGCTGTACTCACGTAAAGACTTCTGAACCCCAGCCAGCTAGAGCGGTGAAAAGACGCGGGCCAAAGTCACGGGCAGGATTGACAGCATAGCCAGAATTGAAGCCCATGGAGGTTCCAATGACCAGGACCACAAGGCCCACGGTGAAAGCCTCCAGGCCACGGGGGACAGGGTTATTGTAGGGATCGACAATGGCCAGCACACACACGATGAGGGAGGCTGTGCCTATGAACTGGGGAGCAGAGAGAACAAGGTGAGGCACAGTTCCTTCCCCTACCCTCTGATTCTTCCCTTCCTCTGCCTTGCCCTGGCTTATCCTAGCATGCTTGCAGTTCAGAGGGACGCTCCAAACTTTATAAAAGACCTGCCACCGTGTTCTGAGGTCGGGGTTCCCACAAATTGAGAAATCCTGCTACAATCAAGGAGTGTCGTCCAAAACAAGCCCATTCCTCTGCATTTGCCTCACATGTCCCCAGTCCATACCTGATCAAAGAAGCCATTGACCATGTCCAAGTGTCCAGACGGGTAGGTGGCAAAGATGCCAGCGGTGCCATTGGGGCCGGAGACAATAAGTTCATTGTTGGCAAAGCCCCAGATTGCATCTAGTGACAGATTAGACGCATTGTGAGTGAGGGCAGGGCCTCCCCTCTCAGACCTGCCCTCCCCATACTGCCAGGGGTCATGGGTAAGCATATTACTGTGGAGGCACGGAAGGTGGGGTGGGGTGGAGGACCTGAGATTGTTGTTGCCCAACTTGTTTCTTTCCCTTAGAGCCCCCAACGTGGGTCTGAGTGTTAATGAGTCATGAGCTCTGGGCCTGGGCAGGCCTCAGCTGTCATCAATGGGCCTGGTACCAACAAGTACTTAAAGAGGGAAAGTGCAGGGGAGAAGGGCAGGATGGGGAATGCTTACCATAGTACAGCCCAAAAACGATCCCAGCACCCAAGAAGGCCCCCAGTGTCTGTGCCAGTGTGTAGATGGGCAGCTTGATCCAGGGCTCACGTGCCAGGAAGCACATGGCAAAGGTCACAGCGGGATTCAAGTGGGCTCCTGAGCAGGGACAGAACCAGTTAGCTACAGCCCACCACCATGGGGAGGCCAGGGCTCCCAGCACTCCTCCCTTCTGGGGTGCAGGAAGGTTTGCTTGGCCCGCATGGCAGTTGGACTATGTCACAGACTGATAATCTTTGGTTCCAAGGGGAGAGTCAAAGGTTCCGTAAGTGTCAAGTCTCTTCCAAATGTCCCAAAGCTGAGGGCGCTGTTCGAACCCGCACGCCCCTCACTCTCTGCTCTCTAGACAGACACTTGTTGGAAATAACGATGTGGGCTTACCAGACACTTGACCAGCCACCAAGATGGCAAGGGTGACAGCGAAGCCAAAAGCCAAGTTGATGGTGAGGAAGCCACCATGGGTGCCCCGACTGAGCACCACCTGAGCTACAGAGCCGCAGCCAAACATCTGTGTCAGAAAACAGACCAAATGAGGTCCCATTGAGACCAGCAACACCGGCCATTAGAGAAGACTGGAGGTCCTTCCTGTAACCTAACCCAAATCCCTCCTGCTGTAATTGCAAGTCCTTCGCTCGCTTATGCTGCATCTTGAACATAGCAGAGCCCTGTGGGAAGACTAGTAATGGACACATGACTGGGAACACAGAGGGTTGAACAATATGCCTGGGTTTTTCCTGAGTCCCAGAAGGGCACGGGAGGGGGCTGTCACTATAGCAGTTTCTGTCTGTGTCCTCCAGACCTGGTACACAAAAGTAGACAATACCCTCTCCTGCATGCACGCTGTTCCAAAGTGGAGGTCATTGTGGAGGTGATGAGGAGAGTGGAGGGAGAACCCACTCCTGAGTCTAGAAATGTCGAGTGCCTGCCTCTCGCTCCCCACTCTTCCCTCATCTGTCCCTCTCGGCACCTCCCCAGGCTATCTTCCTCTTCCTGCTCCAGCCCTCTGCCTCTTGGATTCCCACTCAGACCTCGAGGATCCCAAATACAAGGTTTTAAGAGGCTTTTCTCTCTAACACCTGTGAGATCTGTTCTAACCTTCTACCTGGGATAGAGGGGCTAAAAGAGACTAGGGTCCCTCAAGTTCAGCATGTACAGGACTTAATATATGTTCAAGAGGGAAAATACTCTCCACCAACTGTAAAGTGCTGTTGTCCTGAGCCTCTAGTGTCCCTCAAAGCTCCTCCAGTCCAGACCTGGGTCTCTTTCTCACATCTCCATAACTAAGTGCTATATGAGCTGGGCCTGATCCCAGTACTCGGGAGGCAGAGGCAGGAGAATGTCTATGAGTTCAAAGCCAGCCTAGTCTGCTTAGTGAGTTCCAAGACAACCAGAGCCATGTAGAGAGATTCTGTTTAAAAAAAAAAAGTGCCCTTCTGGCCAGCAGGCTGTGCTCCATTAATTCCAATAGGCCCATGCCATGTACTGAGTTGTTAAGCACCGATTATTATCACTCAGAAGGATGAGGCAGGGGAAGCCTGTGGAGCTGATGCAGGTCAAAGGTGTGCGAGCAGATGAAGCAAAGGTCAGAGGTTGTAAGAGTGAGTATGGGGTGGAGGCATGTGGAGGTCTGGGGCACCATGCCCAGCCAGACCCTGGCCTGAGCTGGTTTCATGCCAAGAAGCCTTGGGAGGAGGAGCTATCAGAGCCAGTTCCACCACCTTGGGGCTAATCTTCCTCTTCCTTCTCCACCCCCCTCACCCCAATCTCCAGGTTCTCAGCTAGTCCCTCACCCCACCCAACTATAGACCTCAGAGGGTCTTTTCTCACCCCCAGAGACAACCTGGACTCTGACACTGCAAGGTTCTGGGTCCCCAACACAACTACACAAGCCCTCATCCATTAGGGTGCCCCCTAGGTCTGCCCACCCACACACCCCAGCTCTGCTTTCCACGGACACCTGATCCCTCCCAACTCCCTGAGCCTGGAAGCCCTCACCACAAATCCAGCACCCTCTCGAGAGGGAAGAGGGCCAAGCAATAGGGCCACTAGTCTGTGAAGTCAGAGGCAAGTTTGGGCCCTCTTCTCCCCATGAAGCCTCTTGTTATTTAACTGATCTATATTACCGAGGACTGGGGGAGTGGGGAGCACTAGACCTCAACCCAGCCACTGCAATGGGGCCACTTAATTCAGAAGAGACGGGGGAGGGGGAAAAATGTAACAAAACTGCATGAATGGCTGAAAATCAGAGTAACTGTGACAGGAAAGGAACACCATAACTGCCTGTCAGACCGAGAAATGCACCCAGAGTTACCCAGAACAACTCAGGGCAAAACCACAGAAACCTCCCAAAAGCAACAGATAGGCAGAGGAGGGATCCAAAGGCCAGCAATCCTCTGCAAAGACGCTGAAAGCAATGGGCCGCAGACAAGACCTGAAGTACTATGGAGTGAGGGAAATAAACTTAGACACACACACACCCAGTCCTCTGTCAGGGCCCTGTTTCCCTCCACAGCCACCTATCTTCAGGACATTCTTTTCTTCCAATTTTGCTGCTCGCGGCCCAAGAGACCTGCGCCCTCTGCCCCCACCTGTGGTAATCTGTCCTCCCTTCACTGCAACTTTTGGACTTTCTGAGGCTTAATTATTCATTAGGGGCCAGACACCCGAGACCCAAATAACCTAATGAGGGGTCTGTTTGCCTTCACAGTGTGCTGGGGCTGGGGCTCTGGGAAGCTGGAAGACTGGGAAGAGAAAGGCCTGGAGGTCCCAAGCGGTAGGGGTGACCCTGTTGGCAGCCTGTGATCTGGGTCTCCAGGGGGAAGGTAAAGGGGCAGACTTGCTCTTAGTGGAGCAACGCGTTCATTCTCAAGAGTCAAGGCTGTCAGGAACTGCCTTAGAACTGTGGAGACGAGGGCTTTGGAGGTCAACTTGACCCCTGAGGGTTAAGCCTGGAGAGCTGAGCTGGGGAATCTGGTCGGGTCTGCCTTGAAAAACTGTCCCTCGGGTGAAAAAGGAGTTGGGGAGCGCGGGACTGGAAAGAGAAAGGGGTGTTCACTTCCCTGCACTCACCACAAGGATGAGGGTCCCCAGGCACTCCGCCAG
>LOEQ01003307.1:90219-104766 GCA_001685075.1 Bramus lutescens
ATGTCTTACTGGCTGACGGGGAACTCACCATATAGACTGGTTTTGAATTTATAGAGATCAGCTGCCTGCCTCTGCCTCCTAAGTACTAGGATTAAAGTGTGTCAGCACATCTGGCATAATTAATTTTTTAAAAGAGATTAAACTGAGCCAGGTATCATGGCACATACCTGTAATCCCAGCACTCAGGGGATGGAGGCAGGACAATTGTGAATTTAGAATCAGCCTAGTCTTCAAGAGACCGCATCAAAAATGGAGAGTTCCCCAGCTACTTGGGAGGACAACAGGAAGTTTACAAGTTCAAGGCACGTTGTCCTTAAAGACTGGCAGCTCAAAACCACCAACTCCAGGAGATCCTGTCTTTTATGATTTTTAAAAAATGTTGCAGGAAAAGAGAGCGAGCTCAGGCCGGAAGCTAAAGATCAGCCTGCCTCAGCGGATGGGGGAGGGAGTGGGTGTGGCTTGTCTCTTAAAGAGACAGAATAACCATTACACTGTCTATATCTCTGTGGGCTCCTTCACTCATGTGGGCAAACCCACATACAGACACATAATTTAAAATAATAAAAATAGCTGGACAGTGGTGGACAGAGACAGGAAGATCTCTGAGTTCAAGGCCAGCCTGGTCTAAGGTCTGAGTTCCAGGACAGCCAAGGCTACACACACAAAAACCTGTCTCAAAAACAACAAAATAAAAAATAAAATGATTGTGCTCACATTTAATCCCAGCACTCAGGAAGTAGAAGTATGCAGATCTCTGTGAGTTCCAGAACAGCCTAGTCTACACAGCGGATTCCCGGACAGCCAAAGCTACAGTGAGACCCTGTCTCAATCCCTTCCCCCCAACACCCCCCCCAAAAAAGAGAGCCTGTGTCTCAGAAATCTAAACTATGGAGAGAGAGAGAGAGAGAGAGAGAGAGAGAGAGAGAGAGAGGACATCAAACAAACTGTAAAAATGCATCGGACGATGCATTGGTCAGGGGAGCATCGCAGTCAACGCTGCTTTCTCCCTCAGTGCTACCTTCCTGCCTTCTTTCTTCTCTTCATTTTCCTCCAGTGCTCAGGGGTAAAACCCAGGGCCTAGAGCAAGGCGCACTAAGCTTGTATTCTGATATTGAGTCCAACCCCCACCTGGTGCTACATTTATTTACTTATTCACCTTGGTTTGTTTGTTTGTTTGATTGACTGGTTTGTTTGTTTGTTTGTTTATGAGACAAAGTTACACAGCTGTGCTCCAAACTGGCCTTGAACTCACTACACAGCCAGTCCGGGCTGGCCTCCAGCTCTTGGTAACCTCTTGCCTAAACCTCTTAAGTGCTGGGGCTATAAACATGAACCCAGTTTATATACCCAGTTTCATTTAGTAATTGGAAACTATACCCAGTTTCATTTAGTAATTGGGAAATTGGACTGAGAGTGCAGTTCAACAGTAAAATACTGCCCTAGCATGTCCAAGGCCTTGAGTTTGATCCCTGGCATCAAAAAGATAAATCAACCAACTGATCAACTCATCAACTAAAAATAGGTTTAGTGGCCTGAGCCCTGTTCTGGTCTGACTGGGAGAGAAGCAAGGCTTTCAGAAGCAGCTATTGTCAGGGCAGGCCAAAGAAACTGCATTTTTCAGGAGGATTTAATCTGGGTGAGCAAAAGGCCCCGGGTACTTGTCCTCTCAGGAATGGCTGTCCTTGAAACAAAGATTATCACAGGAAAGGGAGAGGGGGGCACGCTTTACTTCTTAAGGGCCTTACACACCAGCATTTGGGAGGTAGGGGCAAGCAGATCAAGAGTTCAAGGTCGTTCCTGGCTTCTCTTCAAGTCTGAGCACACCAGCGGTGAGGAGTCTCAGCAGGTAAAGGTGCTTTCCTCCAGGCCTGGTGAGCTGAGTTCAGTTCCAGTGACCCACGCGGTGGAGGGAGAGAACCGGCCCCTAGAAGATGTCCTCTCCCTTCACACTTGCACTGTGGCATGTGGCCCCCTCCATAAATAAATGTAAAAGCAAGTTGGGCGGTGGTGGTGCACACCTTTCATCCCAGCACTCAGAAGGCAGAGACAGGCAGATCTCTGTGAGCTCTAGGCCAGTCTGGTCTACTGAGCTCTAGGACAGGTTTCAATGCTACCAAGAAACGCTGTCTCAAAAAAACCAAACCAAACAAACAAACAAATAAATAAATGTCAAAGCAAAAATACCAAAAAAAGGAAGAAAAAAATCAAACCAGGCCTGCCAAAGTTACATGGTAAGAACTTACCTCAAAAGGAAAAAAGAAAGTGCTTGGGAGAAAATCCTAAGGTTGAGGATTAGCAACACACAATGTAGTTTGACAACTGCTCAGTCACATACATGCATATCCATGTACACACATACATGCACACATAGCTTTGTAGTGACAGTCTCACCTTAAGGGATTACACAAGAACCTGCCCCGTAGGCTCACGGGTATCTGGAGCCGATACATGAAGCCTCTCATAGTCCTTGGCCCAAGAGCTACCCCTTTCCCAGAAACCCTCTCCCGCTGGGCTGGGAGGCCCCAGAGTGAATCAGGCAGCCATCATTGAGTGCCTGCCTGTTGGCCCTATTGCCAGCCTGTGACTCAACTGGTGCCAGAGCTCCAGCTGTGGCTTATGGGAGTGGGAACATCTGCCAGGATGCCCTCTGCTCTCCGCCCTTGCTGTGCCTCTGGGCTTCTAGGCTTGTCATTGCCTCAAGTGGATCTTCAAAGACACAGAAAGCAGGAATTCCTCAACATGAATAGGAGACAAGAGATCCTGGCACAGTGGTGAATGCCTTTAGTCCCGGCACTTGAGAGGATCTCTGCATTCAAGGCCAGCCTGGTCTACATAGCATGCTCCAGGACAGCTAGGTCTACATACAGAGATCATGTCTCCAAAAAAGAAAAGAGAGAGAGAGAGAGAGAGAGAGAGAGAGAGAAACCAGTCCACAGCGCCCTATCCCCCACCTTGCCCATCCTAGACTAGTCTAGGAACCAGACCAAGGGAGAAAAAAAGGTGTATGTATGTGTGTGAATGTGTGTGAATGTATAATGTATGTACATACCCAAGTGCTATGAGGGCCCAGGACCATGAATTCATACATAGGAGCTCATGAGGGAGGGTGTCACAAGCTTGGATATGTGTGTCTTATTCTCATAGATCTCCATGTACTTATATGTGAACAGTTCTACACTGTCTGTATGGATGCACCTGTCTAGAATCCTGGGGTTGCAGATCAACACAGAGCATCTTCTTCATACCGCTAGACATAGGAAGGCACACAGTTAGTAAGTGAAACAAGGGCACTTGAGGTCCTTGTTCCCCTCCATGAGCATGGTATCCACACAGATCCAAACATAGGCCCATTGGGATGGGTAGAATCAAGGTTAGGACAGTATAGATGGGTAGGCCTTCCTACTCCTTCATGGGTGAAAGAGGACCCTACTTGCAGGAGAAGAAGGATGTCTTCCAAAGGCCCCTTATTCCTGTCAGCTCTTATACACCGGGGAGAGAGAGGATGAAGGCTGCACAGACAGAAGTACCAGGCTGGCCTGAGTGTGGAGTAGAAGGGAGATCCCCTCGTTCACGGCTGAGTAACTCTGGGACATCATTGTCCGTATAGTTAATGTGATTGGTTACCCGCCCCAGAACAAAAGGCATAAGAAAGTCACAGAGAAGAGGCGCCTGGCTAAAATCCCAACCCTCTGAGTCACACAGCTTACCTGGAGCCCTCTGGGCTCCCACTTGCACTTTGGAAAGGACAGCCAAGATTGAAAGCAAGTAGCCAGCCAGCTCCTCTGAGAGCTCTAGGAAGGCAAGCAGGAAGTGGGGGCTCTTCCTTGGGCATCTTGAGCAAGGCCTATGTCTCACACAAGCAAGAGGTTGAGTTAGGGACAGGGCCTGGAAGCCCATCCTACTGTGGGAGGCCATGACTCCTTCGAGGTCAGAGCTTGAGGAGTAGATGCCCAGCCTAGGGATGGGCTAAAAGATGCAAGTGGGAGCCTGCTGGACCAGAGGGTCTGGCTGGGGCCTTTTAAGGGGTAAGGATGACACACCCTTCATTTCCTGCCCCCCAGATTATTTTTTGTTCTGAATGAGAACAGCCTGGGACCTGGAGAGATAGCTCAATAGTTCAGAGTGCTTGCCGCTTTTCCAAAGGACTTGAGTTCTGTTGCCAGCATCTATAGCAGGCAGGTGTCTCGCAACTGGAACTCAAGCTCCAAAGGAGTTCTTTCTTCTGGTCTCCCCTGGCACCTGCACACACATGCATACATACACATGCATGTAAACACACATATACATAAAAAAAACATATTTTCCTGGGTGTGGTGACACATGCCTATAGTCCCAGAAACTTCAGAGGGTAAGGCAGGAGGATGTTTGAGTCCTAGAATTCTGGGCTGTTGTATACTATGTCATGTCCTTAGTAAGTTCAGCATCAATAAGGTGACCTCCTGGGAGTGGGGGACCATTAGGGTGCCTAAGGAGGGGTGAGCTAGCCCAGATCCAAAACAGAGCAGGTCAAAATCAGTGTTTGGTGGGCTGGAGAGATGGCTCAGCAGTTAAGAGCATTGACTAGTCTCCCAGAGGTCCCAGGTTCAATTCCCAGCACCCACATGGAGGCTCACAACCATCTATAACTGCAGTCCCCTGAAATCTGAGGGATTTTTCAGGAGTACATGTGTATATGCAGACAAAACACCCATAGACATAAAACAAACAAATCTTTAAAAAGAAATAAGTGATTGTTTTTTAACCTCCCTTCCATTCTTTCTTTCGACAGGGTTTCTCTGTGTAACTCTGACTGTTCTGGAGAAGCCTGGCCTTGAACTCACCTGCCTCTGCCTCCTGAGTGCCTGAATCACCACTTCCACTTCCGGCTTAAATAGATTTCTACTTATTTACTTTTTATGTGTAAGGGTGTTTTGCTAGCACGTATGTTTGTGTACCATTTGTGTGCCTCGTTGCCCTGAACCCCTAAAGTAAATCTTTATTTACCATGGTGGGATTAAAGGTATGTACCACCACCTCCTGGCAGATAAATATTTTTAAAAAATTATTTATTTGACTTAAAAAATTTGTATATGTGCACACACATGATTGTAGGTACTTACAGAGGCCAGAAGGAAGCAGCAGATCCCTCGGGCTGGAGGACATATGAAGTTTAAGTAAGGTTTGGCCACTGATCCTTGGAAGCCCCTGAGCATCTCATTTTCTTCAATTCCATGGAAGTTTCATTTAGAAGCAACTCTAGGACCTCAGAAGGGTCAGATAGAATATTGATTGAGAATATTCAGTCTGGCAATGGTGAAGCACGCTTTTAATCCCAGCACTTGGGAGACAGAGCCAGGTTGATCTCTATGAGTTCAAGGCCAGCCTGGTCTACAGAGCGAGTTCTAAGACAGGCTCCAAAGCTATACAGAGAAACTCTGTTTTGAAAAAACAAAACAAAAAGTATTTCAGAGCCAGGTAGCAGTGATGTTCACATTTACTCTCAGCACTCAGGAGGCAGGGGCAGGTGGATCTTTGAGTTGGAGACCAACCTGGTCTACAGAATGGGTTCTAGGACAACCAGGGCTACAAAGAAAAACCCTGTCTCAAAAAACTGAAAAAAGAAGAGAGGGAGGGAGGGAGGGAGGGAGAGAGGGAGGGAAGATGAAAGAGAGAGAGGGAGAGAAGGAGGGAGGGAAGATGAAAGAGAGAAAGAGAGAGAGAGAGAGAGAGAGAGAGAACTATTTCAGACTTTGTGTACCACATTGTCATCCAGGGTCATGCCCAAAAGCTAGATCTTTAGCCATGTGTAAATATCCATGTACATCCAGATGCATGCTTAGATATGTGTCATGGCATGTCAGTATTTATGGGGATCCATGTGTGCATATGAGCACCCATGGGCATATTTGAGTGTGTCCCTTCCTGGACCTGATCTGGGTGTGGTGTTTGGAAAGCCTTAAAGGCAGGTGAGGGGGAATCCGTTGAAAGTTCTGAAGACAAGACATTTTGACCTACCCGATGCCAGCCACTGGGGGAAGAAGAGCTAATAAACGGAGTTGACACAAACGAGGCCGGCACTGGAGCAGGTCTAGGATGTCTGGGGGGCTCTAGCTTGCCTCTTGGGAACCAGATCCCCGAAACCCCACCTTCTGATTTCCTCACTTCCTTCTCACAGACAGGGAAGCTCTTGAAGGCAAGAGGGCTCTCCCAGAAGATGAGAGGTCAAGACGAGCAGTGAAGAAAATAGAAATACTCACAGGTTTCATGGGTCTAAACTAGCTCCACTGCTGCAGCCAGGAAAAGAAGGGCTAGACTAATCGCTGGGCTTCCGGAGGAAGAATACATGGGTTTCTGGGTGCGAGGTAACAGATGACCGTGTAGCAGGGATGGTCTAGCAGGGAGAGAGTAGGTTAGATGTATGGAAATTATTTGAGGACTAGAAGATTCGGGAGGCCGAGTGAGGAGGGCAGAAGGAAGTGGAAAGGAACTGGAAGCTTCCGTCTGAACAGGAGCCAGCTGGGCCACGGCTCCATGAAGGCCCTCACAACAGAAGGTGTGTTCATAGGAATTTCACAGAAGGAAATACCATATGTGACTGACATGCCAAAAAGGCTACACGTGTGCTTCTTGAGTCCCAGTTCCTCCGGCCTCATCCCAGCCCAGGCTGGCTGCTAATTACAAGGTAGTAGCCGCCTGCCCAGAGGGAGAGGAGTCACAGGGAAGGCTCCATGAGAGGGACAGGGAACACTGGGAGATTCTGCAGTCGGAGTTCAGAAATTTCTAGATCTGGAGTCAGTGGGCTGAGAAGTTTGGAGATGGGAGGAGGCATTTTGTGGAAGGAAGATTAGAGAAAGGCCAGGAAGCCTTTTTGTTGTTGTTGTTGTTGTTTTGAGACAGGATTTCTCTGTAGCTTTGGAGCCTGTCCCAGCCCTAGCTCTTGTGGACCAGGCTGGCCTTGAACACACGGAAATCTGCCTGCCTCTGACTCCCAGTGCTGAGATTAAAGGCATGTGCCATCACCTCCCAGCTTCTGTGTTATCTTTTTCAGCCACACTTTGACTGACTGGTGGAACAGGGCACTGGATCTCAATGCTGCCCTTTAGTCAAGGCCAAATGGACCTCTTCAGTTCTTGGGAATTTCAAGCTCTGTCTTGTGAAATAGAGGAAAACTAGGTCTTGCTTCTGAGGGGCAGAAGTTTGGGCCTGAGCTGGAATGCACCTGCGCACTCACGCTTCATCCCCTGTTCCTTCCCTTTAGGTCTTATTTGTAGCAATTGTTTTCAAGGGCCTGGAAAGGAAGTGCCGGGGAGAATGATCAGGGCCAGAAGAGAGAAGTGGGCCAGGTATTTCCCTCCTTGTCTGCCTCTGGACAGACCTACCACTCAGGCCTTTTTCTCCTTTGTCCCCTCACCACATCTCACCTCCCCTCACCCCTTGGCCCGAATGGCAGGCTCGACCCAGCCAGAGCAGCTTGGGGCCTTACCCCCAACTCCCAGTGCTTCCCTGGACAAGTTCCTACATGGCTGAACCTCATATAAACCAGAAAAACCATGCTCCCCACCCACCTCTCAGAAGTTGAGGAGCAAGAGGAAGTCTCCCTCTGGAACGCCCCTTTCCTGGGTCCCACTTAGTTCCCCGGGGCAATCCGAGGTGCCACCCCTTGGCTGAAGCAGGCTGATGGGCAGTGGCCTTTCCCGTGGAAAGCAGGATGACTCAGGACCTCACGACTCTCCTCTCCCTTGTCACTCACCTGGATTAATACCTGACTCACAAGTACCGGATGCTGGGGGGTGACATATATATTGGGGAGAGGCTGGTTAGCTCAAATCTGACTCTAGGACTCCACTGAGTGTAACCTGATTCTCAGACCCCTGACTTTTGGGGGCATTGTGCTTTTTCTTCCAAAGTAAGGAGCTGGGTGGCAGAAAATCAGGGCTTCAACTAAGATTTGGATTGAGAGGAGGTTGACTGTATTGTAGCCAGGGAAGAGGCCCCTTTCGGGGTTCTCCACATAGAACAAAAGAGGATTTGAACGTCAGGACTTTGGAAGTCCGAACATCCCCACTCCCAAAGGGAACAGCTTTTCTCAGAGCCACAGGAAGAAGTCCAATGTTCCTACATTCCTGCTTCTTACCTGACCTGAACTCTGAAGTCAGATGTCCCTCTTTGCGGTGATTCCTTGCGCTATACACACAAACCAAGACATAAAGATGTGTGTGTGTGTGTGTGTGTGTGTGTGTGTGTGTGCACATGTGCTATGCCTACTTACTGCACACAGGACCATGCTGGAGATCAAACGACCCTACCTATCCACCTGCATTGAAGAGCATACAGAGGCCGGTGTCCCCATGGGGATGGACCCCGACACCATCTCTAACACACACACACAAAGGCTTTCTCTGAGCGGAGTCTCCCTTCCCTTCTCCCCTTTTCCCTCCCCCACCCGCCCCATTCTAGCTCTTGAGTTGACACCTGAGGAGCTCTCTCTTCAGGTGCCTCAGTGGACTGAGACATGAGTGGCCACACAAGTGTCATCGTGCACTGTAGCAAAGAGCCAGGGCAGAGTCATTTCTTGCCTTGCCTCCCAGAGGAGATCTGAGGAAAACAGGTTGGAGCTGCCTTGTGAGGGATTTAAGTAAAAGCTTGGACTTCCTGCCCTGGCTCAGGCAAGAGCAGTGTGTGGGAAGGAGTGATATGGCTCCTTGGGTTTCTGAGATCGCAGCCTCTTCTTTCGCCACTTGGGCATGCAGAGGGCACTCAACAAAGCCATTGTTCTGTGCCTTCTATAGATGGCAAGAGTGAGTCAAGCCAAAGGAGGCCTAAGCCCTGATGGTTTCTGGCATCTATACCGCCCAGGGCCACCTGCTATAGATCTGCCAGTTTGCTATAGACCCCAACCTGCTATAGACCTGCCTCCAGGCCACACTACCCACCTCTTCCTCCAATTGAACTATCCAGAACTGGATTTGTACAAGGGCCTGAAGCCACCCTGGGGATGAAACAGGATGGTTTTGAAAAGGGCCAGCCAATCCTGAATTTCCTTAGAGCCCACAGAGGAATTGTGCAGAAATAGGCCAAGGAACCAAGGGCAAACCTAGACCGTGGCTACAGGGCTTTGTAAGGGAAAGGCACTTACATAGGTGCTTCTTCACCTGATCTATTTAACAGAGATTAGAATCCAATCCATTAAATTTCCTCTGCTAATTTCAAGACTGGGCTGAGCTGTCTAATGACAGGAGAAATAGAATAAGGTGCACAAAGATGACAGCAGGGACAGAAGGATAAAGTGCACAAAGACAAAACTGGAAACAAAGAATTCCTTCCTGCATGTGGCTTCTCACCATGATGGAGCTCACTGGTTATCTATGCACTACTGATCCCACCCAGCACTGAGCCTGATTCCTCATTCAGAAAAATTAAAAATACCTTTTCTTCACCCTCCCACCCCGCTTTGGTTTTTCAAGGCAGGGTTTCTGTGTGTAGCCCTGGCTGTCCTGGAACTCTCTGAAGTCCAGATTGGCCTCCAGTTCACAAAGATGGGCCTGCCTATGCCTCCCAAGTGCTGGGATTAAAGGCATGCACCACCACTGCCTGGCCAAGTACCTCCTTTATAGGACCGGTATGATTATATAACCACATTTCCACACAAAATATGGAAGTCAAGTCAGGCATGATGACATATACTCATAATCCCAGCACTTGGGAGGCAGAAGCAGGAGACTCAAGAATAATTCAACGCCAGGCTCACCTATTACCCAGTGAGTTCAAGGCCAGCCTGGACTACACAGACGCTGTCTCAAAAGACTAAGAAAAAATGTGAAAACCAACACCTAACTGTAACAGTGATGGCTTATTTATGTATGTTATATATATGGATGCTGTCTGCATGTATGTCTGCACACCAGAGGGCATCGTATCCCATGGGACTGGTTATGGAAGGTTGAGAGCCACCATGTGGTTGCAGGGAACTGAACTAAGGGCCTCTGGAAAAGCAGCCAGTGTCTCTTAAGTACTGAACCATCCCTCCAGCTTCTGTTTTTTACTTGAAAGAGACAGGGTTTCTCTGTGTAGCCCTTGCTGTCCTGAAACTCTGTAGAACAGGCTAGAATTAAACTCAAGAGATCTGCCTGGCTCTGCCTCTTGAGTGCTGGGGTTAAAGGAGGTTATGTGACATCACTACACCCAGTTAGTCTTAGGCTTTCTTTCAGCACCACCCCCTCCCTGCTCTAGGCATAGTCCACAAGTTCTGGCTCCTGGTGGCCTGGTGGTGCCCTGTCTCCCCCTGCTTGGGCTAGGTGCTCCTTTTATACACATCTGCCTCCTTCCTGCGCCCCATTCTAGGTGCCGTAAGGAGCACACATCGTCTGTGTTCAGCATGATCTCTGTCCTCCCGGACCTTTCTCACACAGCAGGCTAAAATCATGAGAAAAGACAACTGAGGTGCCCAGAAAGCATTAAGCAATTTAATCTCAAATCAGAGTTCCAGACAACAGACAGTGCACACCAGTATGCATGCCTGCCAAGTGAACTCAACAAGGAGCAACTGTGTTCACCGTTCACAAGAGGGAAAGCACACCTCAGGCAGAGGTGAGGGCAGGGACTAGGAGGGGTGCTATTTGAGCTGAGTCTAAAAATCCATCCAGGATTAGGAGAGAAAAGCAGGGAGTGGCTGCCAGAAGTGGGCTGGACCAGGCTGAGAGGCAGCATCCTGCCTCACTCAGAGCTTCCGGAGAGCAGGTGTGTAGCACAGTCATGGGGAATGATGGCAGCCGCAAAGGATGGGCAGGACTCACACTGAGGCCAGGCACCAGCATCCAGTGCTATATGCATTCCTTCTGGACTGGAGGATCCCCCTCAACTCCACGCACCCAGGCCGTCTGGTCCAGGTCTTCTCTCCACTGTTACTCTGCTGGGAGGCAGTAGCACTCACACGGGTAGGCACTGTGGTTGTCCAATGAGCTCTATTCATACACGCACAGCCCCTTTTCCACTGTACAGTGTTGGTGCTGTGACCTTCAGGAAGGGCCACAACTTCTCTGGGGTCCTGTCTAAAGATCTGAAGGCACACTGCTATCTGGGCACGTATGTCCTACCAGTGGGATGAGGACCTGGCCTCCACACCAGGCAAGCACATATACTTCAACTGTTTGAAGATGAAGATCGAGAGAAAAACAAAAGTGAAGAAAAACAGTCCAGGCTGATTCAGAACTGATAGGCAAATGGATCTGGTGGATTCAGTTTCCTCTGAGCTGGCTCCTCCTCTTCCGAGAATTTGGTTGGTCAGATCTAGGGGACACAAGACACCATGGGCCCCGCCCCAGCGCTAAAGCTCCAGATGTCCAAGGTCCCATGGTCAGTCAGCCTACTGCTCATCAATGCTGGAGTCACACAGTCCACCTCTCGCTTCGGGCCTCTACAGACTGTACCAGGCCTTCACCCAACACTGCAAAGTCCTCCAAGATTGCCTCTATGTTGGGCACCATCACAAGCTCCCCACCTTGAGACACCACCATGCGTCCCTTTACATTGGAGGCCTGAAGAATCAGAGAATAAGTTTGAGTTGGGTGTCACAAAAGCACACACTGAGCTGCAAGGTTGGGGGGCAGTATGGACATATATGAGCCCCGACATGTACTGACCCAGGGCCACACAGAAATGCATACCCGCAGAGAACCACGTGTGCACACTCAGCAATGCGTTAACAGTCACTGGTCAGCATACCTTAAAGGGCTGGGGCTGGAAGCTGGTGGGCTTCCAGAGGACACCGATCACCTCCCCACCATGCTGGTCATAGAAGAAAAGCGCCAGATCTCCAAAGGCCTCCTAGAAGGGACAGAACACAAAAGAGATTACAACAGGCACCTAGGACCTCCTCCATGGTTCCAGCTCCACGGAACACTCTCCAGGCCCATCAGTCCTTTAGAACTTACCCTGAGCTCTGCCAGATAGAGCTGAGGGGGATCGTAGCCCAGGACAGGCATCAGAGACGAAGGCCCTGGCTCACTGAGCAGACCACGGCAGAAGGAAGCAGCTGGAGAGTCCACAGCTTGCCGGTGCCGGGGAATGTGGCGGGGAGTCAGGCGGATCAGTACATCATACATGTCAAAGGGTGGCCGGAACACTGTCTACGGAAGCCTTTACATTAGTTACCCTTCTACGTACTTCATGCCCAAGCATCTGGCCATCCATCATGGGCTTGTGTGCCCACAGAAGGTGAGAACAGCAAGTTCCCACTGAGGGAAGCAGCCAGGGCCAGCTGGAGTCCAGAAGCAGAAGGCGAAAGGACGCCCAGGATTTCCAACAGGCTCTACCACAGCAGGGCACCATGGCAGCTTCAAAGCCTTTGTGTATTATGTCTCACCACAGAGAGCAATTGGGTACCCTAAGAAGCCCTCGACTCTGGACTTCCGGCCCTAGGAGTTAACCCTGAGTCGGATGCTTACCCTAATGTCCCCAGGCCCCCGGGGATCCATCAGCTGCCTCTCTAGGACAGGGAGGGCCTCAGCGGCCAGGATCACGAGCTGCTGAAGGATCTGGGACACAGAAAAGTCACAAGATTAAATTACCATGGTTCTTTGAGATTGGCCTGGGCCTTTCTTTTCAGTATTAAAAAAAAAAATTTAATTTCGGGACAGGTACGGGGTTGAACCTGAGCAGAGGGTCTATCCTGCGTCCACACAGAGCTTCTGCGGTCCTGGGGAGTAATGATGACCATGACCGGGAGTTGTGCCCGAGCTGCCAGGAAACCACTTCGAATCTCCACCTGCTCCTCAGCTAGAGACCAGAGAGGATGCTAGGTCAACCCCACAACAGACCATGTAACCAGCAACTGCCCATCATAGGAATTTTCCAATACCTCTCTCCGAAAGGACAAAGGTTATGAAAGGGACACCACATGGGCCCCAATGGGGTGGGGAGTTAATCTCCCAGCACCAGCCCAGAGGCAGAGTTTCCCCTGCTTGTCACCCCTAGACTAGTCTCTGGCTTGCACAAGCTGAGGCCTGCCCAAGGCCCCCCTCGTCCTGGGCTCTCACACACCTGGAGAATTAGGAACCCGACACCCTGTTCTCTGCTGAGACCCAGAGCTCCTAAGATTACAATGGGAAACCAACAATCCTACCTCCAAGGTGTGGGCACCCAGTCTAACTTCCTGCTCCCCGGCCACAAGACCTCTCACCTAGCATTCAAGAAGCCTTTCTCTGCTCTCCCCTCTCTCCACAACCCCCGGGTGGCTTGCTCACCACTCTGGTCCATTTTGTCATGGACCACATGGGCAAAGCTCTCTAAGCCAGACTCCATGGGGTTTCTTCCTCCTGACAATCCTAGTCCCCAAGATAGTTAGGCTTAGCCATCTGGAACGTGGGAGGCTTCCCTGACAGAATTCCAGGGAGAACCTGTCTGTCATTCTGCGCCATCTATAAGGGCAGTTCCTCCAGTGGTCTGACCTGAGTCCTCCCGCTTACCAATCAGTTCACTGTTGAGGTTGACAATGAGAGGGTTGTTCTTCCAATCAAAGGTAGAGACCAGGTAAAGGAATCGAAGAAAGCCAACCTGCGGGGAGCTGAGCAAACAGATGAGAAAGAATATGAGGCCTCATGTCCCCCCCACCCCCGTTAGCGTAGACTGTGGGTCTCAGACAGTCCTTATAGGGGACGTAGCCACCCTCCCCTATTTAGAGCAAGTACTGCATCATGAAGGGCAACTTCCTAGGTAAGAAAAATGGTGGAGAAATTACCTGGGAGGGGTGAAGGGCTCAGAGTGCAGGAAGAGAGCAGCAGCCACCAGATCCAGGCTCTCATCAGTGAATCCATCACCCAAAAGCTGGGCACGTACCCACCGCTTGGCCAGGCGAGCCACACCGGAGAAGGCTGGGTGCTGCTGCTGGAGTCTGGGAGAGGAAGGAATGGTAGTGAGAGCCCGAAACCCAGAGCCCCACACAGCATTAACCCTACTGCTAGTCATTCAGCATCTGCCCAACGCTGGCCTTTGTGCTAATGTGTTACATGTGCTATCGCATATTAGCCAAGCAAACACCTAGGAGGCTGTTACTAATGGTATCACCATTTATAAATGAGCTATCGTGCTATCTGGCCTCTCAGAGAGTCTGGTAGCCAGGAGAGCAGAATGGGGGCAGGAGAAGGCCTACATCCAAGACGAGCTTATGCATGTAGCCTTACCCATGCAGGGCACTGGTGAGCAGGGGCAACAGCCTGGTTTCTCTCTCAAGGCGGAGGGAGGCAGGTGTGTCTCTCATAGAGATCATGCCCTCGGGGCTCCGTACCTCCTTCAGGATCTGTGGCTCCCTTTGATAGGCCACTCGAATTCTGAACACAAACCCATCCTGTGGGAGGATATGGCAAAGGAAGTGATGTCAGAACACTTGGAGGTGCTCTGCTGCCTGTACCCCGGCCCCCAGCATACAACCCACAGGGACATCTCCTTGCACACCCTGACATCCCTGGAGCCCTTTCTCTGTGATTTTCCACCCTGCACCAGTCTGACCTTGAGGACATCTGTGTGTGTGGCAGTGGCGCGGCACTGTAGCCGATGCTGCTGCGTCAACAGTTC
>LOEQ01003308.1:6711-20595 GCA_001685075.1 Bramus lutescens
ACAGAAAGAGCGTGGCATGTGTATCAGGTGGTTCACCAGAGCCACAGAAAGAGCGTGGCATGTGTATCAGGTGGTTCACCAGAGCCACAGAAAGAGCATGGGTGTGTATCAGATGGTTCACCAGAGCCACAGAGACAAATCTGTTTGGGAGAAACTGGCTCACTGATTAAGGCTCTGAAAAGTCCCATTGTCCACTGTCTGGAAGATGAAGGTTAAGAAAAGCCAGTGGTATAGTTCTACCTAAGCCCATATCCCTAAGAATTATAATTTCTGAGTTCACAGGCTCCAGAATGATAAACTCTGATGGCGGAATAGGAGACAGATGTCCCAACTCAAGCAGAGCCTGCAGGCTGATCATCTGACACCGTACTTCCAGGCTTTCTGAGGACTGGGAGATGCCCACCTTTGTGAATGAGTCTGATATCTATCAGTAGATTCACATACCAGCTTATTCCAAATTCACCATCACAGAAAGCTGAAGTAATGTTCCAACAACTGTCTGGGTTTCTCTTTGCCCAGATTACCACCCAGCATGTCTAAGAGGTGGAAAGAAGTTAAGTGTGGCTGAAGGACAAAAAGCACGTGGATATGATAGTGTCAATAAGGGGCACCAATATGTAGGGGCTACAGTATATGGAGTCTCGGAAGATCTCATCTGTTTATTTCAGCAGGGAAAAGTTCTCTACAGGCTCCTGGGGCTTCATTCCTGTTTACTATCTGACTGAATCCAGGATCCTGCATGTGGACTGCACCATCTTTTGGGCTGAAGTCTGGGCCTGAATAAGAATGAAAAAAGAAAGTTCAATCCTTTGTGTGGTAAAAGAAATTCCTACAATAAAGAAACCTTAATCTGAAATTGGAACTACTTTTAAGTGTAAAGGTAAACTTGACAAGATGAATTTAATTCTGCTGAAACTATTATTTAATTTAGAGAAAGACTGAATTTTTAAATGTGTCCTGAATAATAGAGGATCTGTAGTGGTTTGAATAAGAATGACCCTCATAGGCTCATGTATTTGAATGCTTGGTACCCCAGTTGATGAACATTTGGGAAGGATTAAGAACTGTGGCCTTATCAGAGATGTTTCACTGGGGGTGGACTTTGAGGTTTCAAAAGCCCCAGTCAAGCCTAGATCTCCCCCGCCCCTCACCCTCTGTCCCCAGCTCTCTGTAGGCTGCTTGTGGATCAGCTGTATGCTCTCAGATACTGCTAGCGCTGTGCCTGCCTGCTGCGTTCCCCACCATGATGGTCATACATAGATTCATCCTCTGAGACTGAAAGCGAGCCCCCAGTCAAACGCTTCCTTTTAGAGGCTGCCTTGGTTAATCTGTGTCTCCACAACTAGGACAGGGCCACTTTCCAGAGAGATAAGGTTTCCCTCAGACTGGAGATGAGAAGATACTAGAAATCATGGAACGGATACGACAAGGGCACTTCAAGAGGCCAGTTAAGCCAGTCAGGGCATGGTTTTTGAAACCTAGGAATTTTCAAAAATGAAAAAAAGAAAAACCTAAACCTACCTGGACATTTAGTCATGTCATACAAATAAAGAAGGAGCAGTACACAAGAAAGGAGTGATTTTTCCTTAAAGTTTGTTCCAGGATGGGATAGGTTAACTGTGTTAACCTCATCTACCTGGATCCTGAAAGGCAAAGAGCATGACTGCACACTGTACTCAATTTAAAGGTTTCTTTTTATTTTCTATTTTTTTTCTCTTCAGATTTTTATTACAATTATTCATTTAGTGTGTATGTCTGTGTGTGTGTCTCTGTGTGTGCGTGTGTGTAGCTGAGCACAAGCACTCATGTATATACACAAATGCAAGACAGTGCACACTTAGAGATCAGAGGATGTCTTGAAATCTAATGAAATGATTAATTATATTTAAATCAATTTATATTAGTTAATCTCTGAAAAATTTATACACACATACAATGTGTCTTCGGCATATCCATCCCCATACTCCCTTTCTCCTGTCCCTCCTAGATTCCCCAGCATATCTCCTATCTCATCAAGAAAGCACTAGTTCAGCTAGCGCTGCTCACACGCACATGTGTGTGCGATCATCCACTAGGGCAGTGGTTCTCAAGCTGTGGATCGCAACCCTGTTGGAGGTCAAAATTCTTCCCCAGGGGTCACACATCAGATATCCTGCATATCAGACATTTGCATTTGATACACAACAGCAGCAAAATCACAGTTATCAAGCATCAGTAAAATGATTTTATGGCTGGGGTCACCACAACATGAGGAACTGTATTGTGTTAAAGGGTTGCAGCACTAGGAAGGCTGAGAGCCACTCATTAGGGCATAGGCAACCTCAATGGCTGACCTCTTCTTCTCATTCAGCAGCCACCAACNACCTATCAATGTCTGACCTCTTCTTCTCATTCAGCAGCCACCAACTGCCATTAGCTCCTCAGGTAGGGGTGCAGTATCTAGAGCCCCATCCCCATATATACCAGAATTCTATTTTTCTTTTTCTTGGTCTTTTGGAGGTCCTATTCTTGTATTCACACACAAGAGCTGTGTGTGTTCATGTGTGTGACTGTCAGGTCATCAAGCTTGAAAACATGTCCAATCAGCCCTCTTGTTGGCCCAATAATTTTCTAAATTTTTAAGTGGATTTTTGGTTAAAATTTCATATATGTGGTGGGGAGCAAAGGGAAATCAAGGTTCATGTGTTTCTGACAGAGACTTGTCCTGAAGTGACAACTCTTTGGCTCACTGACAGCATCTCATGAGCTCCTCATCTCTCTAGGGAAGGAACAGACCCAGAGTCCTCATGACAATTCTTGGATTTCTCAAGAGGCTGACAAGAATTTATGAATGAATTGTCACTTTTTTTCTTACAATCTCCTAGCAGAGCTTAGAAATCAGCTCATCTAAACCACAGGATTCAATCTACTTCTTATCCAATGTTTTTCCAACCAGATGCCATGGGGCCAAGTCACTTATTGCTCTTGCAAAATGGTTTGTCTTTGTACCTGCAAATTTATGCGCTGTTTCAACTTATGTAAGATTTTTGTATGCCGTTCTCAGATTTTAGGGGTGACTTGAACATTTGCTTTTTCTATTTTCATGTGAAAATTTTACAGCCCAAGGATATGTCATCATGCAGAGAAAAACAAAAGTGGTAACAAAATGGAAATGTCCCCCCAAACTTCCAACTAGGTAAAAAAAACTGTTAGGGGTGTTTTAAGTAGCACTAGCATGACAAAATCTGAATTTTAAAAACAAACTTTCATGCCAAAAAATGAAAAATGCATAGGAAGCTGTAGAAAGGTGTGAAGAAATTAGAGCAACGGGGAGTCGGGATGAAAGAATAGGACCTGCAGAGCAGGCTAGGGAGCGTTCACCAAAAATGGGGAGCATAGGAAGGGGCTAACACACCCACTCATGTAGTCAGCCAACTACCAACCACTAGAGAACCCATTCAAGGAAGGATATTGTCATAAGACCAAAAAGAAAAAGAAAACAAAACGACTAAACAAACAAAAATAACTGAGAAGATGGCTTGGTTGGTAAAGTGTTTGCTGAGTATACATGAGAGTTTGCTCTCCAGCATTTACACAAAAATATCTGGGCCTGGGGAAATTATCTGCAATCCCAGAGCTAGGGAGGAGGCTAGGGTAGGTGGACCCCTGGAGGGCCCTGGCCAGCCAATCCAGCTGGATCCAGGAGTTCCAGCTCCAGTGAGAGAACCTCTCTCAGACACTGCGGAGGGGGGTGATTGAAAAAGAAACCCAAAGTTAGCTTCTAACCACCAACTGGCACATTTACCTGTAAACACATACACACACACACACACACACACACACGCACAACGCACACACACACACACATGCATGCATCATTACTGGAGAGAACTGAGGTTGAATTTACACTGCTAGAATTATGTAAGTGTCAAAAGTTCTTAGTTCCCACATCTTTGACTGTCCAATGGTGACCTTCTGTCTTTTGTCAATAGGTCATCTTCCTTTCTCTGGACCTTGCAAAGTCTGATTCTTGTTCATCCTCAATGGAGCATCACATATATTACTTCTGTGAGCAAGCTTTACATGATCTTTTCATGACCCCCCAGGTAGGTCAGGGAACCTTGTTTTTTTTTTATTTTATTGTATTCCTTAGAAGATCGCCATCTTCTGAACAGAGCAAAAGCTTCTGCAAACAGTTCACCTTCCCCATCTACCTACTGTCCGATATATGGGAAGCAGTAAGTGCATGCTTGTTTGAGAAAGTTAATGAACTTTGCTCTATAGCAACATATCTGGATATTTCTGAATATGGAAGAATAAAAATAATATGATAATGCTTTTCTACCTCTAAAAATTATTGGAGAACAAGTTTTGCATGTTTTTGGTGTTGTTGTTTTTTTGTTTTTGTTTTTTTTTTTTTGGTTCTTTTCCACTTTACATTCCACTGAGTCTTGGAAGTGCATTTCGACTCTGGTACAGCTTTCTGTTCTTCTGAACTGGTAACTTTATTTTCAGTTAGCTTTTATTTGGGGCCCCCAACCCTGTTTAGTGCTATACGAGAGGTGCCTGTCACCCTCCGCGTTATTGCTGGCCGTGGGTGCCATGTGAGGGAGCCTGGGCAAGCCTGGAACCACTATAAAGGGATGCACAGAAACCCTCACACGCAGCCCACCAGAGGACACGTCGAGATTTCAGGGGCTCTCATGATCTCAGAAGTCCAGGAGCTCACCTCAGGGAAGCTGGGAGGCTGTCAGTAAGTAAAATCCTCCTCTGCTTGAAACATTTCCAGTGCTTAAACTGGATCACCTCCCGCATGGGCTGTCACTCCCGCAGAGTGTGGCCTTCGGGATTTCTTCTCGAAGTTTATGAGCTTCTATTGGCAATTTAAGCAAATCAGGCAGGTGGGAAAAGAGACAATTAAGCTGAGATTCAATCTTAGAAAAATGGGTAGCAGGGACATTGTAGACACTTTATGTGATTACTGTGGAGCAAAGTGTAAGACAGGTATGATAAATGTACATGTAATATATTCATTTCCATACTTGGCTTTCATTTAAATCTCACATACCATCATAATTTCTCTTATTAAGCTAACGTAAGAATATTTTCGACATCATTCTGACTGTTGTCATGTCTAAATATTATTAACACTTAGAACCTGTAGACAAGGAGGCTCTTTATTTTCTTTAAGACTTCAGATCTTTTTTATTTTACTCTGGACAGTGAGGGGAGGGGACTTTGAGGACAAATACTGAAGCAAAATCAAAACTCCACGACTCTAGCTAGTTTCCAAATCCTCGGATATAAATTAATGAGACACTAATAATGCCCCACAGAAAAGCTGAACCAAACATGGGACATGAAGAGAAGGTTCTCGGAAAACAAGACACCAAGGCTGGGGCCTGAAGCATGAGCAGGACTTACAGAGACAAGGGCGGGACTCCTAGCCTGGGAGCGCAAAATGTGAGGCTTCTGATGCCCGGGATGCACAATGCCAGGCAACTGATGGCCTGTTTTCGACACCAGAGAGATGACTTCAGGATGTCCAGTGTGTTTCTGGCATGAATACTGGGTTGGTAATGATGCTGGGGGAGAGGGATGAGAGTTTGTGGATGGGATAAGGAGATCAGGTACGGCCCGAGGTGGTTTTGTAATTGCTAAATGAGTAGATAATGGTCCAAGTTTAGGAGAGTTTCCGACCTGATGATCTGGGATGGAGTTATTGCGGTCACAGGAGAGACAGGCTGACTTGGGGAGAATAAATGAGGAACCAGCACTGGTCTCTGAAGAACTCCAACACGGATGTTTGGGGTAGAGGGAGAACTCACCTGACCTGTGCCCCAGTGCACACTCTGAGGGACCCAGAGCAAGCCACTTTCAGTTGTCCAAAGAGGTTTCTTGTTAGAATATAAGGAAACAATGCTTTCTCAAGTAAGTGCTTGTGAAAAATGAGCAGATTGGAATAATGGGAAAGCAATGACATTCTCAAGTCTCGGGGGAGAGCTGAGCGCTGGAAATAACTTAATACATGAACCATAGGAACATTTCAGAAAAACGCTTTATGCTTTCCACATTCCTAATAAGCTGCAGAGACACAATCAGCATGAAGGAGGAGTAAGACCCATGAGAAGAACAGGCACAAAATGAAAATAAAAAAGTTTGGGGATGAGAAAGAGATTCTGTAGGCATCCAGGATAGTTTTCTTTTGCCTAGAGAGAATGCAAAACTTTCCTGTGGGTCCCTGTGTGTTCATTAATCTTCACAACTCTGAGAAACAGATGCTTAGCTTATTCCTATTTTATAGGGGAAAAATGAGGCCAAGAGAGGATCAAGGGTTTTCCCAAGATCCTAGGAAGAAGAGAGAGGAACAGAGCATCTGAAACATATGTATACCAATGTCAGGACAAAGCCTAACTTCTGAGGAATGAAGAAACAGGTAAGGGAACCCAGTGACTCAGCATACTTAGAGAACAGAGAGGCCAAAGATGGCTACTGCACGGAGTGCCAGTCATATGGTGGCCAATGTATGTCAGTTTCTCTGATTGCTGTGTGTGTGTTGTACATGTGTGTGGTGCATGCATGGCCAGGGCGATTTGTCAGGTGTCTTCCTTCCTCTACCAATTTCCACCCCTTACTGCCCTGAGACAAGGTCACTCACTGAACCAGAAGCTCATCGTTTNTTTGGATAGACAGGCTAGCCAGCAACCTCTCAGGAGCTACCTGTCTCTGCCTGTCAGTGTTGGCGTTTGAAGCATGCAGGGCTATGCACAGCTTTTCCCATGTGTGCTGAGAATTCAAACTCAAGTGCTCATAACTGCAAAGCAAGTGCCCCTTCTTACCCACTGAGTCATCGTCCCAGCCTGCCATTTTTCTGGTCTCATGGAAATCCTGACTAACTTCCTGACAGGGGCACTGAGGACCACAGGCGCTGAAGACCACAGGGAGACATGGCTGCCTCCCTTGACCTCTGACTGTGGCAGCACACACACTCCGTTGCTCGCTCTTGCAAAATTTCTTGCCTGGAGGCTGCACTTGTCATCGGGCCACTGAGACATCTCAGTGCCAAGCTTTCCTCTGTGAAACCAGATTCCCATGAAGCTTACCCATGTAGGAGACAGCTGGAAGAACAAGGCTGTCTCCATTTGCCATAGTCCCTCCCTGTTCAGGCAGGCTGTCCCAAGGCTCCCCCCACCCCCGCCATGTTCTTCCTGGCTCCTATGTGACAACTGAGGAAGGCTCCTAGATCAGATTCCTGTCTCAGCCCCACCATTTCTCAGGGTTTCTCTCATGCTTGCTTTCAGTGAGTGTGTGGTGGTGCTCCCTTCTCAGAAGGCATCACAGAACTCAAACTCAATTAGCAATGACACCCTTCCCCTTTCCTGGCTAGGCTGGGAGTGGAGAGTTGGGGAGATGGCAAAGAGAGTCATGGTGAAGAGTGGGTTGTTTGGTGAAAGGGACAGAAGCAGAGTCCTTGACCAGAGTCCTTGACCACTCCTCTTCCTTATCAAGCCCCAGGAGAGGCATCTCTCTCCAGAATGGGGGGCACTTCTAATCCAACTCTTTGAGCTTGGGCCCAGTTCTGCAACACCAGAAAGAAAAAAAAAAACCAAAACCCACCACCAACAACAGAAAACAAACTCACATACTATGAAAGACATAAAAGTTAACAGGGAAGGCCATTATGGTGGAATAAACTGTTCAGGGTGATCAGAAAAAAAAATGCAATCTTCTGATCACAGAACAACTACATTTCGGCCATATTTGCTCAACTGGTGAGGAAGCAGCCTACTGAATAGGGCTTTCATGTGATCTCTAAAATTCCACTTTCTAATTTTTTCTCATGTCTAAGAATATTATATTTTAGAGTACATTTTAAGTTTTTGTCAAAAGATTTTCTGAGTTTGAAGACAATGCATATAAAAAGAAATGTGTTTGTTTTCAGCAAGAGCTTGAGAAAATACAGAAAGGTGCCAATAAGAAAACAAGACATAATCCAGCATTCTGTGGTAAGATAAGTTTGGTGGGACATAGAATTCAGATCTGGAACCACTTGGGATTGGATAATAAAAGGGAAATCACACTGCATTCTGATTTTACTTTATTTTTTTTTATGTTGAGAAGTTGTTTAATGAACCCATTTGGGATAATGAGATTTGGAATATGGAATCTGTCAAAACCCATCAGGGCTGTGAGACAATAAAAATGCTATTTTCATGTCCCTCAGAGTTGTTTTGGATTTCTACAGTGAAGACAGTGTGAAGGAGGAAAGCGAATTACAGAGCAGGGAAGAACTGAAGGCCCTGACTAAGATTCTCAAACTCTCAAGAAGAAAACATTAGGCGCTTTTATTGCTCTTTGCTGCGATGCCTCTGAGAACTGACTGCAGCAGACAGGAAGTTTCTGCTCTGACGGCAGCCTTGTTCTTGGGATCTGTTAAAGAATGGGGTCCCCTCAACCCCTGTGCATTCATACCGTCCTCTTCCGTAATTTCAATCCAAGGAAGCTGGGATCCAAGGAGGTGAGGCAGGGGAGTGGGGTCCAATCCAGAAAAGGGGCTTCATTCCTAGACTTGATGTTTTCTTCAAAACAAAAGCAAAAACTCCCATAATACATTTATCTACTAGACCACTCTTCGCCCAGGAGGGGCAGCAGAGGGCATGGTTAATGGTGTGGACTCTGAGCCATGAACCTGAGCTTGTACTATTGTTTGGCAAGAGGCTCACAGTTTGTCTTAGGCAAGCTAAATATCCTCTGTGAGCTTTCATCACTTCTCTGAAAATGGGTAAGAAATGCCTATGTTGTAGAGCTATCCGAAGGAACTAAAAGAGTATCTGGATAAACACATTAAGCATGGTGTCCACCTTCGTGACTCTGCTGAAGACCAAGGGTCCCCAACTGCATGCTGGGCATCTTAAAAAAGGGTACAGAGAAATGTGTAGGAGGTGATGGCAGTGGAGAGGTGTTTAAGGAAGGAGTTGAGAACTCCTCAGAAATGGGCAGGAGGATGTTTGTGCCTCAAACATTTGAGCGACTGAGAGGGAAACTCAGGAGGCAGGCAGAAGTGCTCATGAGGTCTGGAGTGAACTTAGGAGGCTAAGCTTGGAGAAGACCCACATGGGGCTGGGAGATGTCCACACTCAGTGGTACCAGCGAATAAAGGCATTGCTTCCTCACTTTCTCAACAATCCTATCCAAAGCTAGGGGGAGACCAGAACAAGATGGAAAAGGAGACTTGGGAGATCAGAGAGCCAACGTACAACAAGAGTAGCCAGGCAGCCTGGCCAGCAGCCCTGAGGTGCAGTCAACTTGCCATTCCCAGCATTGTAAAGAAGACCCGCTTATTTTATAATTAGCACATGATAAGGAATGGTTTCTCCCATCTTGGCGTGAGGTTCTGGAATGTTCAGTCACAACACTGGTATGCTATCTGAAGATTTCATTTCCTGAATCTTTCATCGTTGTGTCACTGGTATGTTAGGCTCCGAGACAGTCTGGAAGGGAGCAAAAGCCAGTACCTTTTTGACAACAATAAACCCTTGGATTTATACAATGTGACATGACTCGAGGGGCATTGTTTAGCTTTTGGCAGAGCTATGAATGCCTAGGGCAGAACACCAAAGGAAAAAAGTCTCCTTTGAAAGCGCAGAAAAAATCTGAGGGAATTTGCTGGTTTATGCAAGTACATGTCTAAACAAGTACTGGTTTGCTGAGGGAGTACACGAGGCTGGCAAGCCTCACTTGGCACAGAGCACACGAGTAATGCTTCATTTTAACGAGGGATCTTGGGGGTCTATAATGAGGACTGTGTGGTATTTCCCATGCGTCTCTTTGGAACGTGGGCTGATTGTATACCCAGCGGAAG
This sequence comes from Bramus lutescens, assembly GCA_001685075.1. Lineage (NCBI taxonomy): Eukaryota > Metazoa > Chordata > Mammalia > Rodentia > Cricetidae > Bramus > Bramus lutescens. The sequence continues at coordinate 16,553 of LOEQ01003308.1, forward strand.
AAAAGCCATCAGAAAGAACATAGTTTGTGAAACCTCCAGGCTCTGCAAGATCATTTTGCAGCACATGAATAAATTCTCAGAAATACACCACAGCTCCCAGAGAGAGATTCCTTGTCCCTCACATAAGCCCATGCACTGCAGTGATGAGCTTGTGGAAGAGTGTTGGGGAAGAGAGCTGACTTTTAAGGCCAAGGCAGTTCCAGACAGCACCCCAGAATGACTGTGCATCATCCATATTTGATTCTTCAGAAAGCTAACAATCTTTGAATGCCAAGTTCATATTTACAAAGCACATATGTTCACTTCTAGGATACAACATCATTTGTTTACACGTCACTAGTGAGACAAATCTCTTGGACTTTTTCTATAAGAGAAAGTCAATATTTAAGATTCTGGATAGGAAATTTAAAGAAAATAAACAAAGAAACAAACCCCCCCATGTATAAAGTAGGTGATTAGGAAAACAAACTTCTCAAGTCTTCATGAATAGCCTTTCACTAGTTGGTGGTCTGGCTGAAGGCAGAAGGGGTGAACTCTACTGCCTGCTTATTCTGAGGTCTTTACTCTGAATATTACTTATATCCAGCACATATTATCTATTCCTGATGGCTAATGTTTTTTCTTCTCAGGTCTGGGATATTATGTCATAGTTCATATTAAGCGTATAAAGTCTTATACTGACTACACTCTTCACGATCTCTAGGTTGGCTGGAGCAAATTGCTCCATGGAGACCGTGCCTCCAGAAGAGCACAGGATTTGAGCAGGATTATAAAACATCGTGAGGTATTTGTAAGAATGTTGTTCAGAGCTCCAGGCCTAAAAGAGGGATGGTGACCCTAGAAGCCAGGACAAGAGAGTCCCAAGAGGTAGAGATGCTTAGAGGAGGAATCCCCTCTTTTCTGTGTTAACATATCAAAGAGGACTTGGAATTATAAAAAGAAATTTAAAAATTCTCTATTGTTAGATAAATGAGTTATCAAAGTGTTGAAACATGATAAAAACACAAGTTAACATGAAGTAAAAATTCTTATTGGGTAAATTTGGCACCACGAGCTTGGAACTTCAGTGTGCCCAACAGATCACATGGTGATCTCTTGTGGTTTATTTACCCTGATATCCAAAAGCAAGTAAGTTAAATGCATTCTACTTATAACAGATCATTTTTTTAGTAGGTTTTGAGTAGGTCCATAAAAGTGTACATTTTCACTTACAGAGGTTGGCTCATTTGCTTTCGCTTGTGTTTGTTGCAACCTCCACTCCCCCAACAAAAGAAAAAGCCCTTAAGCTATAAAACTAGTGTCCAAGAAAAACATTTAGTTTGAAAACAAGTTGAAAAACGTAGCTTTGGAAGGCGCACTGCTTACATGGGATTCTTCAACAAATTCCTGCTGTGTGAGGTTTGGCATATATTTCTAAAAATATAAGCATCTGGGGAAACAAGACAAAGCCCAGGTCTTGGACCAAATGAGACATGCAGTGTGAATCTGTTAGTGATTATATCCATAATGCAATATGTGCCCATATTTAGCAGTGTAGAATTTAATACAGTACGAATGCCCAGGAGGCATGCTCCTTACCATAATATATAGCTCACGGAGAAGGTGCATATGGCGGCGAGTCCGCTGCTCCTACTGGGATACTGATGGTGGGACGTCCTCATTTCGATTAATATAAAGGGTAAAACCGTCGTGTGCTGGAAAAGAACAGGGAAGACTAATCTTTATCATTGCCTCTTTACAGTAATTTCTCTCCACAGAATGAATGGTGTAAATTCCCTGGAAAGACCCACAGCAGACAGCCGTGCATAGCTCCCCCATGAGAGAATGGATGGAAAAACACGTACTGCAGCAACGGCTCCATTAGCACTTTTGTGTCTGTACCTAAAGTTTTGAAGCTTTATTTTATCTGACATTCACAATGGGAAATTTTTATAACATAAAAAGACATACAAAAAACCAAAAGGGGGACCAGAGAGAGAGAGAGAGAGAGAGAGAGAGAGAGAGAGAGAGAGAGAGAGACCAAGAGACAGACAGTTAAAGACCTTCATGCTCAGCTCACCATTTTATACAGTTCAGGACGCCCTGCCTACATACAATTGAGATGGGTCTCCTCACACCAAATAGCATAATCAAAATACCCACTTCTGTACATGCAAATGCCTACCACTGTGTTGTGGTTTAAGAACAGTTTAAAGCTGAAGTTCCATATGCCTCTGTGTGTGTGTGCATGTATACATATATATGTATGCATAAATATTGCATTTTTCCTTTTTACTGAAGATAGATTTTTTTCACCGATTACTTTTTCCTTTCTCTGCTCCTCCTGGCTCTTCCTCATCTCCCCTCCCATCCGGATCCACATCCTTCTTTTCTCTTGTTAGAAAACAAACAAGCATCTAAGGGATAATAATGAAATATAACAAGATAAAACAAAGGAAACTGGAATACAACAAAACAAACAAACAGAAGTAAAAGAATCCAAGACAAGGCACAAGAAACACACAGAGATGCAGAGACACACTCGCTTGCACACTAGGAAATCCCATTTAAATTCAAAACTATAACATATAAGTACAACCTGTAGGACAATAAATAAACAGAATGAAAATAACAGAAGCTCTGACACCATCTGTATGTATTTTTAAATAAATACAAATTGCTTCCCTATGGTCTCTTAAACATCCTTACTGTTATTTCTCTTTCTTCATCCATACCTTTCCTCTCCTACATCCAGTTAAGCCCTGTCTGAGTTTTTCCCCTTTTCCTCTTCAAAACACTTATGATCTACCATTACCCCTCCTAGAGCTCTTTCTCCAACACCCTTATCCACACCACCATTTTCTACTTTTCCAGCTTCCGTGGTTGCTCCAGATTATATATTTAAGCTTACAGATTTGGAGCTGGGATCCACAAATAAGAGAACATACAGTTTGTATTTCTGGCTCTAAGTTACCTCATTCAGCATAGTACTTCCCAGTTCTGTTTACCAGCAAACTTGATGATTATATTTTTCTTCACATCTGAAAAGAATTCTATTGTGCATTTGTACCCCATTTTCATTATGCATTCACCAGTTGCCAGGAATTTAGTCAGCTTCTATTCCTTGCATATTGTGAACAGAGCAGCAATGAACATGGTCAAACAGATCTCTGTAGTAGGATGCTGAGTTCTTCAGATATATGCCAAGGCGAGGTATAATTTGGGCATATGATAGATCTGTTTTTAGGGTTTTGAGAATTCTCCACACAGCTTTTCACAGTGGCTGCACCAGCTTGCATCCCCACCAACAATGAATGAAGGTTAGTCTTCTCCGCGTCCTCGCCAGAATCTCTAGACAGTTGTTTTCTTTATCTTAGCCATTCTGACCGGGGTCGGATGAAATTCCAAAGTAGTTTTGATTTGCTTTTCTTGATTGCTAAGGCTGTTAAACACTTTCAAAGATATTTTTCTAATCATTTAAGAAATTCACTGTGCTTCATGATAAAAGTCCTAGATAGAATAGGCATGGAAAGAATGTGTTTCAACATAAAAGCTATGTATGACAAGCATCCCACATAATTCGAAACGAAGAAAAACTTGAAGCAATCTCATTAAAATCAGAAACTCGATGGGGCTGGTTACTGTCCTTGGTCCTGTTTAACACACTGCTAGGTAGGAGGAGCAAGGCAAAGGGATACAAATAGGAGAAGAAGTCAAATAATCTCTGTTTGCAGGGGACCACGTCTAAAGGTCTGGGAGAGAAATTCTTGAAGTAACTATAACTTCCATCACAGTGGCCATATACAAACCCAACTTACAAAACCCAGCAAGCTTTCTATTTACCGATGACAAGCAAGGTGAGAAAGAGGTCATGCAAACGGGACCATGCATAACAGCCTCAACAACATCTAGGCGTAAACCTAACAATGGCAGTGAAAGATCTCTCAGTGAAAACCTTAAATCTTTGAAGTGAGAAACCAGGGAAGACATTCAAGAATTTTTAATATGATCTTAGTATATTGTTTGTGTGCTGATCTTAGTATATTGTTTGTGTGCTGATCTTA
>LOEQ01003308.1:20686-34380 GCA_001685075.1 Bramus lutescens
CTGATCTTACTATATTGTTTGTGTGCTGATCTTACTATATTGTGCATGTCCTGATCTTACTATATTGTTTGTGTGCTGATCTTACTATATTGTGCATGTCCTGATCTTACTATATTGTTTGCATATTCAAGGAAAAGGCAGGAAATAAAATGTCATGATTTTCAGTCTCTAGCATTTTAGCACGATGGGATCAGGTGGCAGGTGAATGAAACATTAGGGGATATCAAGATAAGTATTTTTAGGAAAGTTTCTGGCTCATATTTGTAAAGAAAATAGAAAGACGTGGTTTTGTGATAAGTATTAAAGTGCTGGACATTCTTGGCCCTCAGCATTCTCTTCTGCAGACCATCTATCTCTGAGTATCGATTAGTAAGAGTGTGACATTCCATGGGTGTAGAGGATGTGACTGCACCGACAGCTAGCTTTGGATTTTGTCTTTTATCTTCCCTATTATTGTTGTTATTTTCAAACAGTACATTCTGCTCTGTAATGAACTATACAAGAGGTGCTGTGTGCTAATGCAGAGACAGAATGCATTTTAGAGATGTATTTTTACTGTTTTTCTCTTTTAATCTAGTTACTTCAGATGACACTGGGAATTTCACCAACAGTTTGAGATATCAGTTGTAATATTACAGAATAAAAAACAAAATGAATGTCTCATCAAATGTTAACCAGAAAGAGAACTGCAAACTGTACTTTTACTCTGAGCACAAGGTTGACCCTGAAGGTCTGGGTGGGTTATAGGTAACAGCACTATGGTTTAGGCTGGTTATTCATGAAGAAACTCCAAAACTCTACTTCTTCACTCATTGATGCAAAGTGAGTAGGAAACGAGCCACTTTTCTGTGAACGTAGTGCAAACAACCAACCCAAATACGCTCAGTTTCCCAGTTCCTTTCTTTTACCTCGCACGCCTGATGATGACCAGGTGTTGTACTTAGCAAGGCCACGGTGTGCTTTGCCGATGCTATACAGGAAGTGGTTTGAGGAAAGGAAGATCTGATAGACCACTGCCTCCCTGGCATCTGCTGTACGGAAAGGGGGCAATGCATTCCATCAGGGACACGACCACTGACAAGAAGCCTCCAGGTGGCTCACTGCATATGTGAAGGTGTGGCCAGTGGCAAACTCCAAGGGAAATTTTTTTTAGCAAGCTAACATTCATCACTCATAATTTTCACGCACAAAAGAATATAGAGTGCCTCATCCAAACATTTTTGGAGCAAATTATTCTTATTTATAAATAGTATATATCAATAAAACAAACAGTGTCAAGTATTTATCACAAATAGAAGTGTTGCCTTATAGATAAAGCTTTATTAATGAAAACAGCTGTAGGTTATGTGTGCTCCAGCAATAACTGAGCTGGAAGGTCAGATCTGAAGCAGCAGAAGGATGCTTACTTTAGATTTATATGTATAAGACCTCCCTGCTCCAGGTGCCAATTTACTTCCAGGTAACACTCCATCTCAAGGATTTGAGCATCAGGATATATTTTCAGTTGGGATCATGGCTGAATGAGAATGGAGAGCTTGCATTTTGCTTGCTGGGATATCTGTACCACTGAGAAAAGAGCCTGTCATATAGGACACCTTGATTATGAGGCCTTACATGTGATATGGATGTTAATAACTATGAGACGGGCATTAAAGACATATGAACACAAAACAGACTTTCCTAATGGGACCAGAAGGACAATGAACAGGGAATTATCTTTCACTATGTAATTTAGTTATATTTAATGCTGGGGCTCTGTGCCACATTGCACACTCCTAGGGCTATGCCTATAAGTAGGAGCTTGAAGCCCCCCCCCCAAACGAAAAGGCCATGTGTTAAAGGCTTGATTCCCAGTTTGAGGTTGTTGGGATATGACAGAAACCTGAAAAGGTGGGATCTGGCAGGAGGTAACCAGGTCACAGGGAATGTGCACAAGAAAGACACTGCGGGAACCTGGTCCCTTTTCTTTCTGTGCGTCACTTCTTGGCCATGAGGTAGTTAGTGGCTTTATGCTGCCTTGCATCCCTGCCAAGAGCAGCAGGGTCAGTTAATTATGGACTGAAACTCCAAAACTCAAAGCCAAAACAAACCTTTACTCCTCTCAGTTGATTATCTCAGAAGTTTGTTAGACTAAGCATGCGCTGGTTAATGCAAATACAGTCTGCACACTGGGATACCTGAGAAGAGGTTTTTGGTAAGTTCTAGAACTACCAGACTATTTGTGAATGGATTTTTTTTTGCCAAAAATAAGTAGAGGTGTGCAAGCAGCAAGTCCAGGTACTTATGTTGGAAGAAGGTGCTGTTACTTAACAGTGTTAAGGAAACAGGTTTATGCTGCTCATGGATACGAACTCTCAAACCTTTATGGCTATTTGCGATGGCAACCAGCAACCTATACACAAAGAGAAGTTTTTAAAAATATTATAATTGACTCAGAGAAGGATAAAACTACATGTGGTGGCACAAAAATCTGGGGAAGAGAGATGGGTGGACTTGAGGACATCCCAAGATCATTTTAGGTACCTAGAAGTGACAGCAATCAGAGCACTCAAAGCAGAGATAGCAGATAAGATTCGGAGACTGCTCGCCACCATTTCTATGCTCCTTCTCTTCTACACAACCACCCACCCCCATTGGGGAGCACTTCTCTCTTGTCACGTATATGTTAGACAAGTTATTTCTTCATTAGAAGAAAGGCCAGCTTTGGAATGTGGGGCATAAGAAGCTCTGGTCAGTAACAGAGAAAACGTGCTCCACTGTCCACCTGTGTACATCTGGAGGGCACGGGCAGGCTCCGTGGATTTCTCACAGCTATAGGCCAGTCACTTACCAGGGAAGGATGCTCCCCTTTCACGTTAGGGCATCTAGGTTTCTTACATCCTTATGACAACAGACAATCACAAATAGAAAGAAGTCCCTGCACACAAGTTTGGGAACATCCCTGTGTGCGTGCATATGGCAGGGTGCACCTGGGTACCTCGGTGAAAACTGAGGCATGAGCAGTTGTGAGGTTGAACATGCCTGAGAGGACAGGGGTGAAGGGGTCCCTAACGTGGTCCATCAGGGTTACAGATCCAGCAAAAATAAAGCAACATGAACCCTGCCCTAGTGCATAAAAAATGCACACTCACAATACAACTTGATTTTTTTAAATCACCTTGGTCACTGACATGATAAAAGGGGATTAAATTGAGAAATCTTTATTTGGTAATAAACACGAAGGAGCTTCCAGGTTTAAGAAATGAAATCACATAATTTGAAGCAATAGAAAGGGTAACATCATAAAAATGGGAAAACCACAAGATACTGGGTGATTCACTGCCCCACTGACTTCTGCACTCTGAATGAGAGCCCAGTGCTGGACGGGCACAGGAAAAACTCTTGGGGTCACTGTGAATTCAGAATCAGTGAGGCACGTCTCCTCTTTTGGGGAGATGAAATCAAGACCCCAGGCAGCTTGGAAACAAACTGATGCAGGTTCATTTGCGCGAACTGAAGTTCTCAGGGCATGGTTGCGTGGCAGGGGTGGGGGATGGGAGGAGTGGGGTGGGGAGACACACCCGTGTTAAAGACTCTACAAGACTGACTGACTTATAAGAACGTTGTGATGATGGAGAGCTGAAATGTCGCCAGTCTAAAGTCTATTGATCTTGGGCTCTCTTCATAACCCACCTCCGCATGGGCCCTAGCATCCTTGAGACTGTCAAATGCACTCTTTTTTGAGAACCAAAAATAAAGGGCTAGTGTCCACCAATCCAAAGGCTAAAATATGTTACCAAAAAATACCTTGATTTATGGCTTTGTGGTCTGTTACTATAAAAATATCATAAAATGTCACCGTGTTGGACATATGACTTGGGGTAACCTGAAATGATGTTTCTGTGCCTTCGTTGCTCTTATTTGACTCCACATAGGGTTTTCCTTATTCTCCTTGAGGTAAGAGCTGTGTGTGCCCATGGGAGGTAGCAAACCTGAAGTCTTACTTCTAAATCTGACTAAATGTTTTATTCTGAAATTGTTGTTATTAATTCTATTAAATGGTCAGGGCAAGGTGTGCCACCCCTAAATAGACACACTTTATAGTCCACAATGGAAGGAACTGTCAGTTTCAGCTACTGTGGTATTTCTTTTTCCAGATGCTTCCTCTGGTCCTGGGCTTTCATTTCCTAGGTGCGAAGGTACTGGGCTTAGTTGGTAGTGCCTATAAACATGACTTAGACTCTGTTCTGATGGTGTCTTTGTGGCATAATGTTGATCATCTGTTTCTGCCTGCTGTGATGTCGTTAAGGGACTTTTTACCCAGGAGCAACCTCCTGGTTGAAACGAGGTTAGAAATCATGACCCAAGGTCAAAAACTGGATTTAAGTGGAATTAACGCTAGCATCAGAATGTTCCAGGCCCTTGACAACTCCTTTATAGCCCGAGTACTCAGTTTTGGATGCATTCAGCTCTGACACCAGTCCCAACAACTCCTAGGATATGGTTTTAATCATTAGAACAAATCAACTAAATAGTGTCACACATTAAACCCAGACATGCATATTTTTTACATCATGGAAACAATTACACTGGGACAGTAACAAACTAGAGGGGCTGTTATAAAAGATATATTTACATGTAATTTTTTAAAGCGACTTAAGGATAGTAAATTCCTTTGCTGAATCTTCCTAATGATTGCATTTATGAGGTGCTGAGGGTCTATGGCACGATATTGGGAGGTACCCCTGTGTTATACATTTTCTCCTTATTTGCAGCCAGTATCTTATGGACCAACATTTAATTCTTCTTTAATGGATGCCAGCCATGGTGCACACTGTACTAGAAAATGTTGCAGTGGAGTGTTCAGTGGCCTAGCTTTTATAGCTTCTGGGAACACCCCACAGTTAGCTCTGCAGTTCTCAAGCATAGCATCTCTGCTGGCTACCCCTAGACAGACAGTGAGGAGTGTGGTGAGCTCCAGGCATGGGAGACATGGTACAAGGTCCCCAAACCTCTGATCCGATTTGGTGGCTCAAGGAAAGATTTCACAGCAGCACACCTCTGAGCTGGGTTTCTACAGTGGTCTAGGGATGACATGCAGAAAAACGGGAAAGGGAAGGAGCTGGCTGACAAGAGTAAAAATAAGTCACGTGAAGGCACGGCACAGTGTACCAAGGGGACGTTACCACTGCATCACCTCAGAATGCACCAGTGAAATGAACGACGAAGGGAGCTGTAAGCTGAATTATGGGGGCTTTCTTTTTCATGCATTGTGCCAAATTCTTCTTCCACTGTAAGCCCAAATTTCTGATGTGTACTTAAAGTATGTGAAGATAAGAGAAGCCAATTAGATATCAATAATAGAAAGGCCAAGCTTGAGACAGAGTGGAAGATGGGACAAGAAGGAACTTACTTGCCATTGTGGTCCCTCTCTGGCTTGCTTCTGTCCTGCTTTTTTTGTTTGTTCGGTTTTTTGTTTGTTTATTTTGCTTTGTTTTGTTTTAATCAAAAAAGGAACTCAATGCTCCTTAGGGCTTTGTCTCTTTCTTGGTCTCCTTCTAAGTTTCTCACCTCACTTTTCCTACCTCTCAGTCTCACCTCCAAGTTTCTTTTCTGCTTTCTTCCCTCCTTAACTTTAATAATAAATGCGGTAAACAAAATAAACAGATGAGGAAAAGATGAAAAATACCTGCTGGTTATGACTTTGGCTAATATCTATTTGAACACATGGAAATGAGGCTTTGTCCATCCTTCTGTTTTTATACTTCCCTCACTTTTAATTGACATACATGAATATGGTATCTATAAAAATAAGAATAGCTTCCATCTACTAATGTATGCTGAGTTTAGCGTAGATAATTTCCACTTTATTCTTATTTAATTCACAGGAAAAATTCTTGTACAGTGGTTATGTTCACCTTCATCTCTATGTGTGGAAGAGAGGATCAGGGGATTGATTTGTTAAAGATAGGGCGGAATTCACACATTGTGCAGCCAGTGTTCAACCAGAGCTCCGGAACCCCTAAGCCCACCTAGATTTTCAACCAACACACATGTTCCACCTGCTCTTTGGTTCACTCACTTGTTCATCTGTTCACTTAGTAAATATTATCCTGATGGTGCTTAGCACAATCTTAGGTACTTAAAATGGAAAATCAGAATACAGTAAGTAGAGATTCTTACAGGTCAGCTGTCACTGGGAATGTCTTTTAATTAGCCAAATACCAACATGAAGTCTCTCACCTTGGAGAAAAATAAAATTCATTAGGGTTGCTAGCATGAGAGTCTATGATAAGACTGGCTTATGCAACGCCAACAAATAGTGATTGATTTCATGAATTCTTTTACTGCATGTCGGGGATGTTTACATAGACTAAAACCCAGTCATATCTCACAATAACCCTCTAAGCAATATTCATTATTACCGTCATAATCAACTCCATTTCATATAAGATAAAGCACGGGAAAGTTAGGAAACTTTCTCACATTTACCCAAATAAAAGATGCTGGATTTGAACTCAGATTCAGGCGGTCCTATTGTGAATCTTTACGCTCTATGTTATCTGTGGGACACCAGGAAATATGGTGAGGTGACAGTCAATGAGAGATATTGTATTACTATGGAAGGGTAACTGTCACTGTCATGAAGTGTCAGAGATAAGGAACATGTAGCGTTGCCTTATCTTGTCAGGTTGGCACGATTCCAGGGGCTCAGGACTGCCTGGACACCAGAACCTTCTTGATGCTCCTACAGGGAAGCAAAGTTCATGTGTACAGAGTCTTCCGTTAAGTTGAGAGGGAGGATGAGAGTAACCCCAGGGCATCACCATGGAGGGACACTCAGCCATGGGTAAGCCTTTCTTGTCTCTTCAAAGTTCTGTTCCCCTAAAAGTATTTTGAATGGCAAGGAGAACACAGGTAAGTAACGGCGACGAGGAGCAGTATAGGTGGAAGGTCGGAGAAATAGTACTGCTTGAGTGGTAAGATCCCCGCAATACTCCCTTCAGGATCCTGAGGAGATAGGTTTAGGAGGGGCTACGAAAACCAAGTGCATTGTTGAGAGAGAAGAGCTAACACATTTAACAACATACGTAATACAGAACACACATCTGTGTTTTCTGGGAAATTACTTTCTCAGAAGAATCCACCCATCCAGATCTATTAGCATCCGCCCACACCAGGGTTTGGCTCTAAGAATATGGTTATGATCCCCTGACTCCATTCTCGAACATCCATCTGCTACTTTCAAGTGGGCTGATTCTTAGCATGGTCTTCAAAGGTCCTCAAAGTGGGGATGCAACCTACTTTGCAAATCAGTTTCTTATCATTCTTGATTAAAAGACCTTAGGTTTTCATGTGTTTGTTTAGGTTCGATGAACTTTTCTTTGCCATGTGTACTACAAGCAATGATCTTCTCATTTCTCATGTTAACATACGTTAAATCCTGGATTTTAAATTAATGGAGGTTATATGGACATTTCCAGATTGGTATGTTTCAAGCTGCTGTGATTTTTTTCTCTCTTCTCTGCCATATTGTTTTGAGACTTTAGATGAGGAGATCTCAAGATAGATTCCATCCAAATCTCTGAATTATAACCTGGAAGGGAATTGCCCTGGGAGTCAACACTGAAGACTTTGTGTGGGTGAGGAATAAATTCTGTACAGCTGATCTACAGAGAGTTCAGAGTTATACTACTGTATCTGAGGATACACTGCTTTATCCTAACTAATGGAAGTCCATATTGCCAAACTTGCCTTAGAAATATTAGGTCCTGTTTTGATTTGCACTGCTATTGTCTACCTACATGAGGATACTGGTTCATTTTATATCAACTCATAACTGTGACTATATAAATGCATCAGTAATGTAGTACATAGTGCTATAATCAGCCTGAGGGAAGGTGGCCTTGATACACTGGACACAGGGGTACTTTACAAAAAAGAATTAAATCTAAGAGACTACAGTAAGCTCAACTTTTGTTGTAGGAATTTCTAAGTGTTATACCCTGAAGCAAGTCTTATTTTTCATTAGTTTTTATTAGAATCCCACCTGCAATTCATGAGAAAAAATAAGTTCCTGAGTGCAACATATAATAAGTGAATTTAAAAATATATTCTGTTTTAAAGGATAAAATTTATAATTGCATATTATAGGAAAGAGGGCAAATATTTTACTCCAAATCATAGTCAGATGGGACTAAGTCACCAAGTAAAAGCTACATATGCACAAAATACAGAGAAGCATTAATTTTGAGTTAATAGTAACATCCTTCCATCGCTATTTAAAAAATGTCATCACAGCTCTCTGTCACAGCACTGAAGCGAGATTTCAGAGAATCTAAAGGTGCCTCTTCACCAAGTCCTCAAGTACAACGATTTCAAATGGTTTTAATTTAGCCTTGTTTATGATCAAATAAATGTTATTTTGATTGATTGGCAAGCATCTACAATCAGCAATAAGAACAACTATGTTTGACATGGAGACATCAGAAAATCTATAGTCCAAACCTTTAAAGCCAGATTTCAAATGTCAAATCCAACTTATGAGAACCAGTTATAATCCTGCTTCATGCAAAAAGCATTAGGTTAATCTGGAGCAAAGGATTGTTGCCAAGCGTGCCCTGGCATAATTAATAAAGGATATTTTAGACACAGATCCTCTCCAAGAGATTATTGATTTGCTGTCACAATGAGTTTTTCTCGTGGCTGTGCTGGCGCTCTGGAGCTAGGCTGCACTGGCATGCATCTTCCTGTCGCTAAGCCTTGATCTGTCCTCCTGGACTCCTGCCTTCCTTGTGCTGACATCTGCAAACACTCACACTTGCCAGCCTCATGCCCAAGTGTGGTGGCTTCCAAGCTGATTAGGATTAGTTCAGAAGGGTTTTGGACTATTCTGAGTATAATTGAAAGCAGAGAGCCGTGAGTCTTGGGAGAGTAACATGTACTCGCAAATGGCATCATATTCAGATAATGTGCATGTACACACACACACACACACACACACACAGAAACATACACCAATGCAAAGGTGTGAAAATACTGTACACACACTTATGCTCATTCACATATATGGAAGCACTACACATAAACATATAAGTACACATCCATGTATCTATGAATACATGTAAAAGCATGCAAGTAAACCATGCATACATCTACACAATAGGTGCAAACACACATGCACACATACTCCCAAGTATAACATAGACCTCACCCATACCCATGTAGCAAATACATACCTAAGCATGCATATTCACTAACCTTACCCTCATTCATATGCACACGAGCACACAACTATGCATGCAACTGCACACATATTTGTATAAGCACACCTTCACATATTCAAAGACATACATACAAGTGCATAGGCATACATGCAAATGACATACCCATGTACTCATAGAAATGCACACATACATGCTAAATACTGAAGGAATGCAGAAGCTTTCAGTTTTCATCTTTAAGGTCACCTCTCACCTATTAGACAAAATTAAAGGGCCTAGAGAAAGGACTGTTCTAAGTAAGGAAAGCCGCTATAACTTAGCTTTTTCCCACGACGGTGCTGTGGCATTTGATCAGGCTCTCAGAAGGGCTTCTTAAAGCACAAAGCAGTAAAGTTTCTCCCGAGATGACAGGGAAAAATCAAGGAGGAAAGAGACATTTAGGTCACAGCTCAAAAAAAAAATTCTCTCTCCACTTTGGTTTTGCAAGGAGATGACAGATTTCAACATAAAGCAGTGTTAATGGTTACAGCAGTAGAGACATGTTGATAGCAGGCAATAGGTGGGTAAAGACCTCTCAGGATGGATGTTTCCTCTGTTACACAGGACACAGTATATCAAACTCTGATGCCTTTTGCTCATCTCTGCCCCTAAACATCGCATGCTTTGCTTAGGCAACCCACATGCTTATGCAGACAACACTGAGCCCAGGTGAATGGGTGCTCAAAGACCAAATGGACTTTGCTCTTTCTGTGGAGGTGGGAAGAGGCTTAAAACCAAAAGCCACTGGGCAGTCTTCAAATCTAGGACAGCTTCATAATTCTCCTTGGGCCTCTGGATCCCAGACTCGGCATCTATAAAGACCCTGCAGCAGTACACAGGAGGACTCTGCTCAAGACTCAGGAGTTAGTGTCTATATCTTGGGATGCACTTAGTTGCCTTCCGAGCCTCTACCTATGCTTCACCTTTTCCCTGTTTGAGCAAAGCACACGCAAAGAAAAAGCCAGACGGTAGTGGCACATGCCTCTAATCCTAGCGCTCAGGAGGCAGAGGCAGGCAGATCTTTGTGAGTTTGAGGTCAGCCTGGTCTACAAGAGTTAGTTTCAGGATAGGCTCCAAAGCTACAGAGAAACCCAGTCTCAAAAACAACCAAAAAAGAAAAAGAAAAAGAAAGAAAATCAGACTACAGGAAAGCACTCAGAAGCCCACTGAATGTTCACAAAGTCAACTTAAGTCTATAATCAAAATGTGGATCAAGAAAGAGCCAAAGCCCCTAAACAATCACTGTCAGGCCCCATTATGTCACAGCTAATTTCCCAAAGCTAACCAATATCCTGACTTCAAGGAGAGCGAATCATTCTTGTGTGATCTCGGCATTTTTATGAATGGAGCTACTCTCGGGCACCTTGCTTTTGCTCATCATGTCTCAAACTCGAGAACATCGTAGGCTTTCATTCTCATTGCCAAACTGAAATGCCCAGAGAAAGCCACACCTGTGTTCAACATTCTTTTAGGCCGATTGACTGATTAGGAGTTCAAGACTGTGGCGAGTTGGAATGTTAACAATTCAGGTTCAATTTTCTCCAGCTATCTAGTTCCTTACCAGCTCTCCATTGCTTATTCCTGTGTCTGATCTAGCATCCTTTTGCCAGGCACCACATTTTGAAGTATATTAACTGAACCTGTAACTAACTCCCCCAACCCAATGGGAAGGAAGTTTTTAGGTAGCAACTCAAGCACACAGCAGAAACTTCCCATTTTACTGTAATTAACCCTTGTGGGGGTCTCCACCTTGCATTTGAAATGCGCCTTGATTTATGACTTCCTTGTTCCGTAACTATAAAAGCATCATGACGCTATTTCCACACTGGAATGCTTTGGGGGCCAACCTGAATCTGTGTTCCTGGGTCAGGGTTGGTCACTCGTCCTTGGCTCAAGAACAAGTACTGTCTTTTATTCTTTAGAGAGAAGAGCTGTGTTTTCTGTCAACAATCTCCTGCCTTTGTGTGACTATGGAATAATTTATGAGACAATTCTATCCTTAATGACATTAGTGTTCTTTCCAGATCTGTGCATTCAGAAAGAACACTTCTGCAACTGCTCTTGGGCATTCTTCTTTTGGGGACAGTTCGGGTAAAGCCGTTTCCTCTGGGCCTTACATGACTAGCAGCTTGGTGAAGCAAAGGTTATAGTAGTGACCTATATCATACTGGGATCCTTAGTTATGGGGATGAAATAAACAGAATACAGTGATAACTGGGTCACAGTAACAACAAATGGGCTTCGACGTTTACAGAAGGAGTTGGGGTGTCGCTGGACCTGCCCTGCCCCTGAGATTCCAGCATTCGTGTGCCACCCCCTCCCCCCAGTGCTTGATATGATCTTAGGGGGTTCTAAAGTAGGCATTTAGGAGGTGGAAGGAGAACAGGAGGCAGGACTTCTGCAGTGCTACTTTTATGAGGTCATCACTCATACTGGGGGAGTTTCCAGTGATGTGGCTGTTTCTGAGTCACCCGACCATCTGTAAGTAACCTTTGCCCATGCTCTGTAAGACAGTTTAATAAATCCAAAGGTTTTCCAAGGTGGACTGAGGTAAGAGCAACTTTTTCTTTTGTTCCTGTTGTTGGTGCCCTCTCTGGAGCTATCCACTGTTTATTCAGGTCTCCCTAGGAAAGGCAAAGTAACAATGGACTTGTCTGCATATCTTCTGGAGCATACGCTGGGATGCGGAGTTGCTGAGTCACATGGCATGATTTAAGACACCCTGCAGTAGTTGATTCAAGAGATGTGATGAATCCATGAAAATGACCAAAAGGAAAGAATGACTAGGAGAGATAGGGGTGATTAGACATTCCTGATATTAGGGGAAGACAGGGCTCTGGACTCTGACAAGACATGGACCCTGAGAACCCCTTTTATACCCTAACTCACCAGGATGGAGAATGTGTGCCTTAAAAAAAAAGGGTAAAATCTTTAAAGAGACAGAGTACAGATAGTTATAGATTAAAAGAAGTAAAGAAAAACAAGCCACGTAAAAATGGAAAATTCACAGAGAGTTTGGATTATGTATTTTATTGTGTTTTCTTTAAATTTTCTGATGGTTAAGTAGCTAAATACAGAGAGACATTTCATTGTGTACTCTGCTAAGCTGAATCAGCATATATGTTCTAGAGGTATCATGACTTCCAAATTTGGGTCTAAGGATATGGTGCTTTGGAAAAGAGGTTCTTCTTTTGTTTTCANCCCTGTGAAATAGTCTCCCTTTGTAGGAAAGTGTCCATTGATATTGCCGTTGTTCTTGTCCTGTTGATGTCGTTATTTCTGGGAGACACTGCTGCACAGCAGACTTCCTAGTATTCTGGTGGTTACAGCCTCCCGCCCTCCCTTTCTCCCTCCCTTCCTCCCTCCCACAAAGTTCCCCTAGCCATAGATGCAGGAGCTATGATGTATCCACAAGGACTGGACTCGCCAGGGCCCGTTAACAACTGTATTGTGTTCTGCTGTGGTTTTCTGTAATAGCCTCCAACTGAGGTAAAGAGCGGCTTCTTGGGTAACGAGGACTTCACGTTTATAAACGGCATGAAAATCTCTCAGAAGTTTCAGATAAAATATATGAAAGGGCCGGGCGGTGGTGGCACGTGCCTTTAATCCCAGCACTTAGGAGGCAGAGGCAGGTGGATCCCTGTTAAACTGTGTGCCAGAATAAACCTTTTTTCCCTCTAACTAAGCTTCCTTGGTCGTGGCGTCTTAGCACAGCAATTGGCAAAGCCTGACAGCCTGAGTTCGCTTCTGGTACCCACAGGGCAGGAGGACAGAAGCAGTTCCTACAGGTTGTCCTCTGACCTCCACACGGACCATGGCATGCTCCCCGCTCCCACCCCCTACAACAAACGAACAGATGTTTAATTAAACGATGCCAAGTTTGCCATCTGCCCTGGAAAATTTAAAACTTCAGCTTGTATCCCATATAATAAAATTCTGGCCTCATTGGCCTTGTCTTCACGCTGGGAGACTGCGGTTGGTGCCGGTGAAACGGTGACGGCGCAGAAGGTGGAAGTGGGGACTGGGCAGGACCGCGACGCACTCTATCAGCACAGCAGCCCACAATCAGCAGTGAGCTCGACGTTACCCCCAAGGGTGCTAATGGAGACAGGGCCGTGTGCAAAAGTACTTCAGGTAAGCTCAGGAGTCAGTGCTGTTAGCACAACAGACCACCTCCACAAACGTCGGGAGAAGACAAGAGCAAAGGCAGCAGAGATCGTGTAGCAACATACAAGCAAAAGAAACGGTAAACGGGAGTCCAGTCTGATCACATGCTCGTTCAGTCCCAGTCCAGCAGGCCTTGGTGAGCTCCCATTAGATCAGTCCCACCATCTCCGTGGGAGGGCACACCCCTCGCGATCCTGACTTCCTTGCTCTTCATCTGGACCTTGGGAGCTCAGCTCCAATGTGGGTCTCTGTCTCTATCTCCATCCATCACCAGCTGAAGGTTCT
>LOEQ01003308.1:34709-46221 GCA_001685075.1 Bramus lutescens
TTTTTAATAAATAAATAAATTTAAATATATGTATATTTAAAAGGTAAAAGAAAAAAGAAACGGTAAACGGGAAGAGCAGAAGGCAGCGTAAGAAAGTGGCAGTGGAAGCTGATGGTGTCCTCCTGCTATTAATATCGTTTTCATTTGGAATCAACATAAAACTTAAGCCTGATCCTCATAAGCAACTGCCCTTTGAGCTTTTGGCAGAGTCCAAAGTAAAACGCGGAGTGTATAATGATCTAAAGCAAAGTATTGTTGTTTTGTAACACAGAATGAAAATGAGAATACAAACCTGACATTGATTTGGTCCTAAGGACATGTAATATTTAATTTACTGCTTCTGAGACTTAGAAAGCCATTTTAAAACGTCAAATTTAAACCCCAAAGTAATAATCTGGACAAATACTGTAATGTTAGGAGAGCCCATTTCAAATGAACCTTTATGGATCAAGTTTATGGAAGTTATGGCATATTAAGTAACATTAGATCACATAGGAGGTAGAAATTATAAAATTGAAGTGGGAGTATTTTCATGATTCTTGTTCAGTTTTCTAACAAGATAAAAATATAAGTGAGCAAGATCTAAATGTTATAATTTAGCAAGTTTGGGTTAATAAAAAACACTTTGATGGTGAAAGACAAAAATCTAAATAAAAAAAATTATGAAAAATCAGACCAGGGCTAAAATAACCATTCAATCATTATTAAAATTATATTTTTGAAGAATTTCAATATATTGAAGTATAAGTTAAGTGAAATCACAGATTAATAGTGATACACAGTATGCTTTGAAATGTATTTTTAATGTATACCTCTAGACTACACACATGGAGAAAATATTCAGGAACATATCAAAATATTAAGATCAGTTATACAGGGATTCAGATGATTTTTGTTTTCTTGGGGATTTTCCTGAATCTTAGCAATTTTGCATTTTAAAAAGTTCCCACAAAGGATATTTTTACTTCTGCAATCAAAAAAAACACATGTGTAATGAATGACCTTAATTTAATTGATTGTGATCATGCCAACGTAATTCTCACCACTTAAGAAAGCAGGGCTTACATTTCACACGGGAGGAATGAAGGCACAGGAAGGGGGTGGCCTTTCTCCAAATGTCATTGCTGATGATGGCACAAAAGCATCTAAGGCCCCAGATTGGACCTCAAATCCCGAGGACTTTCCAGGACATTCTTTCAGAGAAGCCATCACCACTACGGCTGTGTTCAAGCACTGCTGGGTCAGGCTGTAAAGAGCATCATTAGTGTCCAGAGGACATAGGATACCCAAGCGCGTGGCTTGATTATGAGGTTTCACCCAAAACAATAAGAGAAGGGGGAACACATCCTTACTGAGCTCTCAATCAGCAAGGGGCTGAGGGATGTAGGCAAATACATCTGGGTTACAATGGAAAATGGAAAAGACGGTCATGGTGGCCTGGGCCAGACTGGGGCTGACGTTTGAGAAGCACAGAACCTCTATTAGCAGCTTCTCAACAGGGTCCTGTTGGAGAAGGGGACCACAGGCAGACACTTGGTATCACGGAGGTCACTGTGAAGTTGACTCTAGGTGCCGGGGCAGAGGTTCTGGATCCTTTCCTCGCATCTGCAGCTGACTTACAGGTTATTCAAGCACTAATTCTCCATTATTTATGGGCTGTTGGCCACGCCCTCAGCTTAATCCCTCCCCGTGTTTCAATTAGTATCTGTACTTCCACCCCAGCTGAGGTGGATTTCAGACGTGTAGTAGTAGCCCTTTGGAGGCTGCTTCTCAAATGTCGACCCACAGACTGGTTTTATTTCTTCTGATTGAAAGAATCTCTCTCCACTTCTTGTTTCAGGTTCTGATGCCCATATTTTGATCATTATATAAACCACTTTTAAAAATTACCAATAAAATTCATTAGAATAAAAACCGCTTTGTGTTTTTCTGACTGCTTAAATTATACAGGTCTTCATGAAAATTCAAATCATAACGAGAAGTCTAAAAAGCAAGAAAAAAAACCCGGCAAATTTCCACCAAAATCATGCAACCACTATTTACATTTCGGTTCCCACCTTTTGTACTCTTACACCATCAATACTCAGCTCTCACTTCCCCTAAAGCAGATGGAATCACACGTTCAGCTTTATTGAACGTTTTCTCACTTCTTTATTGCTCACCTCCATGCATACCATCACCCCCCTTACAGACATCCACGCTAACAGTTAAGGGTGCAGGTTTTCACATCCATGATTCCACGGTTAAATAAAAGTGGCAAATAGGTGAATTATGCCCATGCGAACGTGTGTGTGTGGTTACGGGGTTTTGTAAGTGATGATGTCAAGAGTTTACCACTGACAAAAGCGAAACCTTATTATTCATTTCTCTGCTTTCCAAGTCTGACTTCACAGGAGTCCTCTCTCATCGGTGGGGACAAACGGTCTGCAGTGTGGGTGCACGGTGATTTACAGTGCAAGTCCTGCTCGGTGTGCAGTCTCCGTACTGCCGGTTGTGCGTAGATTGTCATGGGTCCTGCCTTAAGTTGCAGGATCGGGGTCTAGAAATGTACTTACTAGTTACAATAATAAGCATTTTAAAACTTGAGAGTTATGAGATTGCTTTTCTAAGATGTCACAAATTCACAGTTCATCAGCAGAATAGGAAAGAATGATTATCTTCATTTTCATTAACCATGGCTTTATATATATATATATATATACGTGTGTGTGTGTGTATATATATATATATATAATCATGTGTGTGTGTGTGTGTGTGTGGTGTGATACACATATGGTGTGCATCCCAGGCCTCATCTGGGGAGGTCAGAAATCAGCTTGTAGAAGTTGGTTCTCCCTTCCCATGTGGATTCTAGGGACTGAACTTGGGTTGTCAGGCTTGCCAGCAAGCACCTGACTCACTGAGCCGTCTTGCTGGCTACAACTCTAGTTGTAACTATCTTTAATCTTCGCCAATAGGATTTTGGGGAACTCCTTTTTTCCTTCCCTTATCTGATAATTGTGAGGCTGGGCATCCGTTCCCACACTTGGCTGTCCTCTTTTTGTGAATCCCTTTTTCTTTTCCACTGAGTTTTCCATCAGCTTCAAAGGTTTGTATATATTCAAGTTTTTTTTTAAAAAATACATCTTTTCATGTACTAATAATTCTTATGAGTTACTATTTCCTTAGTCTACCATGATTTTTGATTTCATTATTTTCCACTCCAATCCCCCTTTTTAATCTAATGAAAAGCCTATCTTTTTTACATCATTTCTAAAAATACTGTCTTCATTTAAGAAGACCTCTCCAGTATCAGATTATACACACAACCTTGGCATTCTAATACTTTTTAAAAACTAATCTTTTAATTGATGGAGAACTCAGCCTTGCCTTTTCCCTGTATTGATACACATGCCAACAGGTCACAAATTTTGTCTGCTTTGTTTTGAGACAAGGCCTCACCATGTAAATCATGTGAGCCGTGAATCTGTGGTCCTGTTGCCTCTGCCTCCTAAACCCTGGGATTACACAAGTGTGTGTGCTATCAGACATGACTGATTTTTTTTCACTTGAATGGAACCTCTCCAGTTTTCACATACTTCCCACAATTCTCTCTTACCAATACAGCCGATTATTGTCAGCATAGTAGACTGCATTGTAGTGATGAGGGCCGACTTGTTGGGGTTTCTGTCCCACCCAGTACTCCACAGCCAGCAAGCCCCAAAGAAAATCACGCAGAGATCTCCATAAATTATAAAACTGATTGGCCCATTAGCTCAGTCTTCTTATNNCAGCATTTTATTAAAATACATGATTGACAGAATACAGACAATTCTCCCGCAACACTGCATTAATGGTACCTTTCGTTGCCTGGGAAGGTCCACCCTCAGTATGGAGGCAGTAATCTTGGGAGCAATGTGACACCTGGGAATCCCTCTGAATCCTTTTCTGATGGTGCAGGACAATTCAACCCTGGCTCGGTTATCCATGAGGCTGGACCGGAACACACAGCTGTGAGCATTAAAGGGACAAAACAAAGCATTTAGAAAGTTTTTGGATGTTTCAAACACTGGAAATTTTCATACTTTAAATGATATTCTTACCTATTATTAGGTGTTTCTTCTTCTGCGTAAATTTTAGGATCACTTCTTTAAATCATTCCTCCAACCTCAAATCTTCTAAAGCAAACCCTGAGGCCCGAACCTAAGTCACACCCCTCCCCCTCCTCTCTCTCACTTTGATGACACTGAGTCTTACCATTGAGAATTTGTTTTTAATTTATTCCTTCTGAGACGTTAACATTTTCAGTATGCCTCTAGCTTAATTCATAGAAAACCTATATTTTCTTGTTGTATTGGTTCTTGAGTTTTAGGAAAAATTTCGTCGTCAAACAATTTGTAGATATATAACTATTACTCATATTTGTGGAGCACCATGGGATACTTCAATACTGGGTTATGTCAACTTGAACATGCTTTGGTTTTCTAATTTTTAGATTATTTTTACTATTTTTAAATGTGATTTCTCCCTATGTCCACATGATACTCCAGTGAAGAGAGTATATATCATTGTGTTTATTCATGATATATTTTTGAGTCCTTTTATCTATGAGATATACCCTCAGATCATCAAGAGAGGTGTATACTTTCTCTACCAATATTTACACTTACTAGTGTGTCTCCTTCTATAATCTTACCTGAAAATCCTTTTATAATGACAATAGTGTATGCATTATTGTCCTGGCAATCAAGGGCAATAAAGGATGATTCTATAAGAAAGAGATGGCCAAGGAGCCTGTCTTTGTGTATAATGAGCAAGACTCGCGTTTGGATTCTTCCCAGAGCAGCTCATAAGAGAATCCCATCAAACCTTCAGAAACGAACCCACTCTCTTGCCAGAAGAGTGCTGTATCCTGTTCTCCTCCCGAAACACCTCAAGAACAGCTTTCTTAGTTTATGCTTCTTCGGGAGCATTTAAAGACAGGTATCTGCCAAAAGATGATACAATAGGGTTTTTGATTTTGCTTTCAAGTAGGGGGCCTATAGAGGTCACCCGTGAGCTCATTCAGGGTGTCTGAAAATTTAGCGGGGTGCAGTACTCGAGGGGAGCAGTGAGCTTGAGGGACTCGCTGCTTTTATGGCTGGGACGGCAAGCCCAGTCTTTGGTAGAAGACCTGTGTAACGTCATCAAGGCGGCCACTAAGAATATTCCAGAGAGAGTCATGAAGGGCACCTGAGTTTGAGGTTGCTTTTCCTTGAGTTTCTGGTTCTTTGACTCCTTACAGATGATATAATACCCCAAAGTGACATAACACCCGTGCCTCCTAATGCCTACCTTGCCAGAGCTACCTGAGACGTACTCTGTATACAGTAGGTACTCAATAAATGCAGGGACTGTTTTTCTTGTGATCAAGCATGAATGGTAAGGGGTTAGCATCCACTTTGCCCATTTCCTATTTCAAATTCAAGTTGATTTGTGAGTTCCCTGTGGGCACAGAATACTAGCCATCAGAGTTGTCTCCAGCACCTCTTTTGAGTTGGCTAATAATTTTAAAATCAAAATCCATCTTTTATAAAAAAAATCTGTAGAAATCAAAGTGAACGATCGGCTTTGGTATATACAACACGTGTGTGTGGGCGCGAGCGCACGTGTGCACATATTTATTGTTTCTGCTTAGTTTTAATCCTTAAACCAACACATGCTTAACTATTTAAAAGAATTCCAATACCAAAGAATTAAATTAGAAGTGAAAAGCCCCATCTTGAGTCTGCTGCCCAAGGTCATCACTGCTGAGGGCTTGACACCTGCTTTCCCTGTCTTTTCTATGCTAGAAAAATGGAGTTTTTAATGATGGCTTTGCTAACAGCTCTGGGCTGAGAGTGAATTATTTTACTCAGAGACAAGTGTGGTATCCTTCTTGTGAGTCAAGAAGTACCAGAAAAGTCCCTACCGTCATTTATTAAACAAAATAAAACAAACAAACAAAAAACCAAACAAACACAGTCTCACATTTTCTGAAGCTTCTTTTGTATCTATAGTTTTTATTATATATTTGAATTTTCTTTGATACTTCCTGGTACACAGATCAACCAGTTTGCTCATGTCAGTTAAGCTAGAAAGAAATTGTTTTTGTACTGCTTTGTTGTTGATTTATGTGGATGAGAGTTAAAACTCCCCTAGAGTAGCCTTGGAGCGATCTGGAAACCCTCTGTTATTTAGAGCGCTTCACCAGCTGCAAAGGTCTTTCAGCTGTCTGGCAGGCTCTTCCCAAGCAATGAAGATTAACAGGCCGTTTACCTGAAGTCATGAAATGTGAATGTCTGAGGCACCGAATCAGGTCCTGTGGCCGCGAGGAACTCACAGAGATCTGCCTGCCTCTGCCTCCTGAGTGCTGGGATTAAAGGCCTGCACCACCACCACCTGGCTCCAGCCTTCTTAAATAAATACAAAAGAGGGCTTGCCGAAAGCCATGACAAGAGTGTGTTTAGTTTCATAAGGAATTGTCAAACTGTCTTCCCGAATCCCTTTTGTTGTTTACACCCCATTAGCAATGACTGAGAGCCCTCCCCCAGCTCAGAGGATGCATCTTATATTCAACACTTCTCAATTGCTGTTGCCATGTGGCAGTCCCAATGTCACTGTTATGGTGTGTGATATGGAATTAGGTCATCACTATTCATGTGGTTGTGACTTCTCTTGAATTATACCCTCTGTTGTTATAACACATGTTGCTTAATTACTTCTTAAAATGTCGTCAGAATAGAAACTACAGTTTACGGTTTGGACAGATTGTGGTGTGTATAGAATGAGTCAAGAACGAGTCAACATTGACATTTGTCTAATACACATTTGTTGCTGGTTAAATGATTTAGCTTCATATTTTCTTGGAAAGCAGCAATAAATGCTTTACGTGATGTCAGAAAGGAATTCACCCACCAAGAGCTAGGTTGTATTCTATGACTGAATTCATGATGTGCAGATTGCCAATCTCACACAGAAAAAGTGTGACAAGAGCAATACCCAAATTCCTTAGAAGGGATGAAAGAACTCTGAACAATCAGAAGCTGTAAGAAGTGAATCCTTCAGTGCACAGCCTCAGCCTTAGAACATATACCTGCATCAGGAGCATCCTGCAGTGCACAGCCTCAACCTTAAAACACACACCTGCATCAGGAGCATCCTGCAGTGCACAGCATCAGCCTCAGAACATACACCTGCATCAGGAGCATCCTGCAGTGCACAGCATCAGCCTTAGAACATACACCTGCATCAGGAGCATCCTGGATTTCACAGTATCAGCCTTAAAACATACACCTGCATCAGGAGCATCCTGCAGTGCACAGCATCAGCCTTAGAACATACACCTGCATCAGGAGCATTCTGTATTGCACAGCATCAGCCTCAGAGCATACACCTGCATCAGGATCATCCTACTGGCTGAACAGAATGCACCTCATTTCCAGCACAACACTACTGAAGAAAAGTGAAAATATGTGTTTAATCAAGCAGCTAATGCTAGAGGGTGGGAGGTAGATTTGCCTTGGAAAGATCTAAAATTTCATTATTTGCAGTCTTGGGGATTTAAAAAAAAAGAAAGAAAAAGAAAAGAAAGAAAAAATCTTTAAGGGCATAAGACTCAGATCATAAAAAGCAACATATCCCTGCTACCTTGTTTCAGTTGATTACTGCAGCGGTACTCTAATTGAAACCCCACAACAAAGTCTAAGAGCAAGAACAGTGGCTGGAGAGATGGCTCAGAGCTGAAGCCATTTGCTACTCTTGCAGAGGATCTAGGCTCAGTTTCCATCACCCACCCACGTGCTGATTCACAACAATCTGTAATCCCAGCTGCGGGGCATCTGATGCCCTCTTCTGACTTCCGCTGGCCCAAGGCATGTCCAAGATACACATACAGACGCACAGGAAACACACCTACTCATAAACAGTCACCACTGAAAGCAGTATTGCATGGATAAGGGCAGCCAGGCAAGCAGTTAGCAGCCATCTCCCTAACTATGTAGTGATGTGGTTGCTAATCATGGCAGGATGACTAGACCACTAGAGTGCTCGGTGCATCAATCAACAAAGCAGCTGGCCATCCTGGAAGGCCAGACTTTACTGAGAACTTCTGGTGAAAGTTGCAGTATGGAGCCTTATGGGAAGGCGAGAGCGACTGCTCATGGTCTAGAGAAACAAGACACATCCCTGGGTGTCTGGACAACCCACAGGACCTCTCTATGGAAACGCAGCAGGCGATGAATTCTGAGCTTACACAAAATTCAGGAAAGTTCACTCTAAAGAAGCAAAGAAAGGTTAGGGATGTGATTGCCACATTTATTTCATAAGTATTTACCCTTTTGTGTATGTGTGATACTGGTGACTCAAATATCAATGTCCACTCTGAAACTGAGTTCTTGAATTAAGCCAAAATGCATGTGACTAAAAAGCATTATGTCATAGTTAGTCATCTTGCTTTAGGGTAAAATTCGTTGCTGGAGATAAAGTTCAGTTCATAGCCATTAAAGACTTTAACCACGAGCAATATGTTATACATCTAAATATTTCTATCAGAAACAGAAGAACAACATACAAAGTAGCTTTTGGAATAATTCTTTCAAGAACTTTCAAGTTTATACTTGATAGTTAAAACAAGCCAGCACCAAGATAGAAAT
This sequence comes from Bramus lutescens, assembly GCA_001685075.1. Taxonomy (NCBI): domain Eukaryota; kingdom Metazoa; phylum Chordata; class Mammalia; order Rodentia; family Cricetidae; genus Bramus; species Bramus lutescens. The sequence goes on from LOEQ01003308.1 coordinate 43,361, forward strand.
TTATACAAAATGACACCTGACTTAATAAAGCAGAATAAATTATTTGTACCCAACACTACAGATACTCATTCCTTGCAAGTTAGCATGAAATTTTTACAAGCTATCCATGTGCTGGGTCACAAACAGACAAACTGAGTGGCTGGGGTCATTGGAGTCTCTATCAGATCAAAATTAAGCTTTATTAGCAGTTGTGTTGTTGCGGGAAAAGAAGAAGAAAATCCCTGTGTCTGGATTTTAACCAGTACACTGCTAAACAAATCTTGAAGGCAAAACCTAGATGGAAATGAAATGATTGAAGGGGGGGAGAGTCTACAGAGCTGGTTACTGGGAATAGAAATTCCAGAAGAAACATACAGATAAAAATTTAGACTTGCTAACAAATATTACAAATGCATCATCAGAATCTATAGCAGTCAGAAACTTTGCTAGACTCAAAATCGACACACAAAATTGACTGTTTCTATATATCGGCCACAATAGGAAGGCATCAGGTGTGCTCATTCAAAACAGTATCAACTAAACAGATGTTACCCCCAACGCAAGATGTTTCAGATCTCCTATGGTGCAGAGAGATTTTTTTTACAATTCTGCTATGACTGGATCAGAACAATGTGTATTGCATACCAAATCTCCCTTAATTGCTTTAAAGATCCAGTGACACTGAAACTCTGTGTGTGTGTGTGTGTGTGTGTGTGTGTGTGTGTGTGTGTGTGTGTGTGTGTGTGTGTGTGTGAGAGAGAGAGAGAGAGAGAGAGAGAGAGGTGGGAGGGAAGAAAGGGGGAGGGAGGGAGATTCTGTGAATGTGTTTGCATAAGGGAATCTTGCAAGCTGATTATGAAATTTGCATGGAAATGCAGAAAGCCCTTGCTTTCAGGACTTACTGGAAATCTCCAGTGACATCTCACTGGCAACACAGAGATGGATCTCTAAGATGGAACCTCTCATGTTGGTGGGAAGACGGGATTTATGACAGAACTGGGCCAGCAGTGGGAACGAAGGGTTCTCAATGAATGTTGTTGGAACTGTGTAACAAAAGGAAAAAAAAAAACAAAAGAAACCTTCTTCACTGAAAAGCTCCAAATAAACTGAAATTAACAGCAAAGCTAGATTATTAGGGCTACTGGTATTGTTACTCTCAATATCCCGGTTTCCATTGCTGTACAAACAGAAGCCCTGGTTACATACACCAGGATAACATTGTAGACAGAAGCCCTGGCTAGCATACACCAGGATAACATTGTAGACAGAAGCCCTGGCTACAAACACCAGGATAACACTGTAGACAGAAGCCCTGGCTAGCATACACCAGGATAACATTGTAGACAGAAGCCTTGGCTACAAACACCAGGATAACATTGTAGACAGAAGCCCTGGCTAGCATATACTAGGATAACATTGTAGACAGAAGCCCTGGCTATAAACACCAGGATAACATTGTAGCAGTCACAGCTGTAACATTTAGAACCCCTAATCTCAATGTTCACCTAGACTCAGAAAGACAAAGAAAAAAATCCCCACTACAGAAACCTAGTAAAAGGTTTATTAAGCAGATCAAAAATTCTAATCACTGGGGAAAAGACTAATAAACCTGGCTTTGATGCAATTAAAAGCCTCTGTTGACCGACACTAGGAGACAGTGGGGGTCACTGCAGGGAGCTTGAAACCTTCGCAATATCTTGACAAAGAAGCAGAACATCGTAGCATGTCTCCCTCTGGGTGGCTTTTTCCCTTGTGAGCAACACACATGTTGGGGTTCATTTTATTGCTGTTCTGAGATCTACATACATAGACACCACTCAAAGGTGAGCATGAACACGTCTTTAATACTTAGGAACATGAAATAATAATTTGATATTGAATACGCAGAGGAAAGTAATAATGTATTCTTAGATGAAAAGAGGGTTGATGCTTGGCCCTTAAAGGAAAGAAACAAAGACAATGAAAGACACGGAGGAAAGCAGATGGGCAAAGAAGGACATGGAAGTTTAAGGTTGACAGGACCCTAAAGATGAGCTCAGCACAGCGGAGTGCTCAGGGCAGCTCCTCGATGGGTGGTCCTCTATCAACAGAAGAGAAAAGGCAATACGGTGTGTCTGCAGCATCAGAGGGATCCTCTTCCCAGGACAAAGTCTCAAATTGTATTCATTGCAGAGCTTCCAAATTAGCCCCCAAAGAACCCCTTTCTTATCAGTGAAATGCCCGTCAGGTAAAAGATGGGAAAACATAGGTTCTGGAGCAAGAAGCACTTAAAGACAAGCTATAAGGAAAGAACCAAGAGCTGCCAAGATTAACAGGAATAAATTCAAGTAGACTGAAATTGTAGATGTTTTAGGAACGGCATTCCCACAGACTGAGTGGGGTCACTTTTGTATCTGTGCCTTCTAAATTTCAGTCAGTTCACTTCTTCTATGCTGGAACTTTCTGTCTTAAAGAAGGAACAGATTTTTATTGTAGATATTTGCTTTCAGCATTTCTTTTTTTTAATAATTTCATTGAACTATACATTTTCTCTGCTCCCCTTCCTTCTTCTCCCCTCCCCTTCTGCCGTCTCCCAAGGTCCCCATGCTCCTAATTTACTCAGGCTATCTTGTCTTTTTCTACTTTCTACTTCCCATGTAGATTAGATCCATGCAGATCTCTCTGAGGGTCCTCATTGTTGTCTAGATTCTCTGGAATTGTGGATTGTAGGCTGGTTTTTCTTTGTTTTGTGTTTAAAAATCACTTATGAGTGAGTACATGTAATAATTACCTCACTCAAAATAATGTTTTCTGGATCCATCCATTTGCCGAAAATTTCAAGATGTCATTAATTTTTTTCTGCTGTGTAGTACTCCATTATGTAAATGTACCACATTTTCCTT
>LOEQ01003308.1:50162-68646 GCA_001685075.1 Bramus lutescens
TCCTGAGTTCAATTCCCAGCAACCACATGGTGGCTCACAACCATCTGCAATGCATCCCAGTACCTTTTCTGGCCTGCAGTACAGGCACACATGCAGGCAGAACACCATATACATAATAAATCTAAAAAAAAAGCAAGAAGACTTCTAGTCACTATCAGGGTATGGATGCTTTTGTAAGACTTTTGAGTTTTAATAACTTATTTTCGGGTGATGAAGAATGGTGTTGTTTTCATTTGGAAGCTCCACTTTAGAACTGTCTTTTTTATTTTATTTTATCTTATTTTTATTTGAGACAGGGTTTCTCTGTGTAGCAGTCCTAGCTATCCTGGAACTCGCTTTGTACACCAGCCTGGCCTGGAACTCACAGAGATTCGCCTGCCTCTACCTCCCAAGTGCTGGGATTACAGGCATGCGCCACCATTGCCCAGCTAGGGTGTCCGTTTTTCTGCCTGTCACATGTATAGTTGTCCCGTCTCCTCTCTCTGTCTCTTTTTCTCTCACTCTCAGTCTCTGCCTCCTCTTTCATAGATGTGTGTCCTCCACTCCCTCCAAATGGTAGCTATTAGTCAAATCAGAATGTTTAAGTACATACTAATCAAAGTAACTCTGAAAATATGTTGCTATTACATGCTATCATAAACTAAGGATTTTTTTTAGTTTCAAGTATGTAGACAAATAATGGAATAATGGACATGGATGTGGGAGAGGGAAGGCTTTCCTAATGGGAAGAATGCAGTATGGCTAAGAGCTCTCCATCGGGAGCTGACAGCGTGGGTTTTCCTTGAGGTCCCACCAGGACTCTGCTGTGTTTTGTCAAGTTATCCTTTCTGACCTTGCTCACTGCTCAACTCTGTGGTTCAGGGGCTGCTTACCCATCTTGTTCTCATCTTCAGACAGCTGTAGAACATTGCGTTTCAGGGACATCCTCAGTGTTAGACTGTTAGCGTGACCAAGATACAGGGCTTAGAGGAGCCACTTGGCCTTTCTACTTACCCAAATCATTTTCCCTGATTCCTTCAGTAAGTTCCCTTTGCTGTCAAGTAAAAATGAATCCTAACTCAGCAGGTGTGACACCTCAATTGCTGATTAAAGCCCAAGTTAATGTGAACCTATAACACTAATTTAAAATATCATGAAGTTCAAGAGTAATGGGAATAGACTGCAGGAAATTATGGACTTTTTTTCTTTAAGCCATGAGATAGGAGCTAGAGAGATGGCTCCACCATTAAGAGCACTTGCTGTTCCTCCGGAGGACCCCAGTTCAGTTTCTGACATCCACACTAGGTAGCTCCCAACTGCCCATAATTCCATCTGCAGGGCATTAGGCTTCTAGACTCTGCTCCACTTGCACAGATGTGGTACATACCATACACACACATACACACACATGTACACACAAAGATAAAATCTTTTTAAAATCATAAAATGACACATAATTTTGCAATTTAGTGTTAATATTACATTTTGGTATATGTGTTATTCTTGTCATATCTACTTAATTCCAAGTATCTATGCATAGATTCATATACTTATATACCTACATGTATATCTAAGAAATTATGTCTAGTGTTTTGTAATCTGCTTAGTTGCTTAGATGATAATGCTGCCTATGTCATGTCAGTGAGTACTTTCCACAGTGCTCAGAGTCAGACCTTTCTCTAAGGCCCCAGTGAAAAAGGACAAAGGGAACTTTACTTCTGTGTCCTTGTTGAGAAGTGGACTTGTCAAGGTTGGTTAGGGCTGGAGCCTTGGAGGAGCCACGGTTGTTGCCTCTGGAGACCTGACTCTTTCCCCTGGACTGTGGTTTTCTGTCCTTAGGCAGCTGTCTGAGGTATCCCGTGTTCTCTTTACCAACATTGCCTTACTTAACTCTCTGCTTACCTTGGCTGCCCCTCCCTGCATGAATATATATATATATAATGATGATATATATGGTGATATATGTATATATATGTACATGGGTATATATAATGGTGATATATATAAATGGTGATATATGTATATATATGTACATGTATATATATAATGGTGATATATAAATGGTGATATGTGTATATATGTACATGTGTGTGTGTATATATATATATATATATATANATGTACATGTGTGTGTATATATATATGGTGATATATATCACCATTAGTCCAGAAGCAACAGGAATAAGGACACTGAACTACATTCTCTTTGTCTTTTCATCATGGCATCTGAGAAAAATCTTGAATTGGTCTGACTGTGGACCCTACAAGCTTAATTTTTTCTGTGCTGACTGTTGGGAACCTGGAGCCTGGTGCATTCTCTGCCAGTAGGCTATATGTCCAGCTCTTTCAGCAGGAGTTTTAATGGCTGTGGAGGATTTATGTATCTCATTTATCCAAATCTCAAGTCAAAATAGTATATCCTTGACAATAACCATAAACATGCTTTTATCAACAACAGTGAAATTTCAAGACAATTCTTTTGCAGGGACCTCTGGAGAAATCCTTACAAAGTTCTTCGGTATCTGAAAGACAGAGAAACGTGGAGCACAAAGTGGCTGCCATTAAAAACAGTGTGCAGGTGAGTGACATTAATTAGATGTCTCAGGTGAGTGGCCGTAGGTAGAGGCCTAGAAAGGCTAGGGGCAGCCTGTGTGCCACAGGCCAGGGTGGACACATCTCAGAGGACAGTGGGTTTCTCTCATGCTGTGTGTAGGAAAGTTTCCCTTGAGGACGTCTTTAGACTCAACCTGCTTCTAGTACCAGGCTCACACCCCTGACTTCCTTGTGGCTCCAAGCCAAAGCCCAATACAGAGCACCTGGTTGCTCAGCTCCTTTCTCTCCGACTCTGTTCAAGTCCTTTCCAAGAACACACCCTCACCAGCTCCCTGTACAGGGATCCAGGTCACAGGCTCCGACTCCAGGATTCCATTGGCAGAGGGGCAGCTTGCCATCAATGCACTTTGCCACTGGGGTCATAACCTCCATCTATCTCTGTAGAGTGTTCTGAATGTAACATTCACAAAAGGATTTCTGATCATCAGGAGGGCTTTTGCAAATTATTACCACGAACTTTTTGCAAAAGTATTTTTTGCAAAAAAAAAAAGTTACTATAACCGAGGACAGTATCTAAAGCCTTTTAACTACTTTATTGTTTTTTTTTGTTGTTGTTGTTGTTGTTGTTTTAAAGTCATGGCTTAATGGACTTTTTATTTAGTTTTTTTTTTTGGTTAGTAGACTCTGAAAGCATCTTTTAATTTTGAAGTCAAACAATGTATTTCTGCTTTAAAACTCGATTTGATTCTCTCACGAGTCTCGCAAGTACGTGAGTTCCCCGTCTCGTAGTAGCCTGTAGCTTTCTGCAGCTCTTTGCTCTTGAGAAACTTGACAGTAAGTACATTGAAGTGGAGTTTAAAAAAAAAACAAATGGAAGACTTTGAAGCTAGACTAGGTCTAGATGGCTCTGAGTTCTCATCTGAGTTCGTATTGCCATGTGTCTATGAGCCTCCATTTTCCTTTATGAAAATCAGAAATAATCGTCATGGCGAGTTGCTGGTAAGGTTCAGGCCCAATGAAGTTGCTGAAATATTGTAGTCTTGGTATCGGGGAGGGAGCACGCTGCACAGCCAATAACCAACACCTTTCCTTTTCTAAGATTTTAAAAATGTCAAGAGCTTGAGAAAAGAGAGGGAAAGAGTAATCATAACTAATGCCTGCAAGGCATGTGCTTGACAATAGGTAATGTTTTAAGCACTGTATGACTCATGTGACCTGCTAAGACCTCCCTGAAGTCAATGTGGCTATGTCTTTTCCTTTCTCCCTCCTTCTCCCTATCTTCTCTTCTTCCCCTTCCTAGCTCTCTCTCCTCCCTCTGCCTTTCTTCTCCCCTCCCTCCCACCTGTTCTATAAACAGAGACGTTTTATGAACTGTGGCGCACACCTTTAATCCAGCGCTCGGGAGGCAGAGGCAGGAGGATCTCTGTGAGTTTGAGGCCAGTGTAGTATACATATAAATTTCCAGGACAGCCAGGGTTGCATAGAGCCTGTCTCAAAGAGAAGCAAAGCAAAAACAAAAGAGCAGGGGCGAAAGCTTGAAGCATAGATATGTGCTCAAGTCCGCAGAATAAATAAGTCACAGAGATGAGGCATAAGTTTAGACTGCCCCCAAATTTGGTATTTTTCCTAATTTGTAAAGGGCAAAATTGAGAAATTGTGGGGAAAGGGAAGGATGTGTGCTTCCTTAGAGAAGAACTCTTGGGATGAGGGAAGCCATCTAAATGCAGGATTCGGGAGTCTGGTTAGGGTTTAGGGGCCACAGCCATACTTCTGGATCTCCCCAGACACACAACTCAATACACATCCTTAAGCCTGCCTCCCTCCCTCCCTTCCCCCTGAAAGAAAGAAAGAAAGAAAGAAAGAAAGAAAGAAAGAAAGAAAGTTTCTTTCTTTCTGTTTTTCGAGACAGGGTCTCTCTGTGTAGTCCTGTCTATCCTGGAACTCACTCTGTAGAACAAGCTGACTGCCCTCAGATTCACAGAGATAGCTCTGCCTATGCTTCCCGAGTGAGGTGTGTATGCCAGTATTAAAGGCTTGTACCCTGGAATTAAAGGCATGTACCCCCACTGCCTGGCTCAAGCCTCTGTTTCTTTGTCTGCAAAAGAAAGAATGGATACAATGGACAAGAATGGATACAGTGGATAATAACGGATACAGTGATACAATGAACAAGGTTGGATACAGTGGTTAATAATAGATACAGTGAACAAGGTTGGATACAGTGGTTAATAATAGATACAGTGAACAAGGTTGGATACAGTGGTTAATAATAGATACAGTGAACAAGAATGGATACAGTGGACTCTTGAGCAGTGAGAAGACTGGAAGAGATGATACGTGAAAAGCCAGTACTCAAGATCTCAACTATTATGACTAAGCAGGAAACATTAATGGGTTTGGAGAAAAGTCAAAAACCCGAAGACAGAAATAAGAAACGCTGGCATATTTTTAGACGTAGGAAGAAAACCTGTTTAGGAAGAATTGTCAGAAACTGTGCTGCTCTGATTCTTGTACACTAGCACAGAACGGAACGGAACCCTGAGAGGACGAAAGGATCTGTTCATTCCAGCAAATGAAGCTCTGTGATGAGCAGACCCTGGAACTAATTGAGAAATGAGGGGAAAGATGTGGAAAGATTTCCTAAGCAGGCAGAAAAGAGTTGGGAGAACTAGATAGCTCAGGGATTAACAGCACTTGCTGCTCTTTAGTTTTTATTGCTTTCATTAAGCTATACATTTTTCTCCACTCCCTCTTCCTTTCTCCCCTTCTTCCCTCTCTCATGATCCCCAAGCTCCCAATTTACTCAGGAGATCTTGTCTTTTTCTACTTCCCATGTAGATTAGATCCACGTATGTCTCTCTTAGGGTCCTCTTTGTTATCTAGGTTCTCTGGGGCTGTGAATTATAGGCTGTTTTTTCTTCCCTTTAAGTCTAAAAGTCACTTATGAGTGAGTACATATGATATTTTTCTTTCTTGGTCTGGGTTACCTCAATATGTTTTTTCTAGACCCATCCATCTGCCTGCAAATTTCAAGATGTCATTTTTTTCTGCTGTGTAGTACTCCATTGTGTNCAGGAGATCTTGTCTTTTTCTACTTCCCATGTAGATTAGATCCACGTATGTCTCTCTTAGGGTCCTCTTTGTTATCTAGGTTCTCTGGGGCTGTGAATTATAGGCTGTTTTTTCTTCCCTTTAAGTCTAAAAGTCACTTATGAGTGAGTACATATGATATTTTTCTTTCTTGGTCTGGGTTACCTCAATATGTTTTTTCTAGACCCATCCATCTGCCTGCAAATTTCAAGATGTCATTTTTTTCTGCTGTGTAGTACTCCATTGTGTAAATGCACCACATTTTCTGTATCCATTCTTCGGTCAAGGGGCATTTAGGTTGCTTCCAGGTTCTGGCTATGACAAATAATGCTGCTATGAACATAGGTGAGCATATGTCCTTGGGTTATGATTGAGCATCCTTTGGATATATACTCAAAACTGGTATTGCTGGGTCTTGAGGTTAAGTTGTTTCCTAATGAAGAGGACCTGTGTTTCATTCCCACTTGGCAGTTCACAACTCTCTGTCACTCTAGTTTTGGAGGATCTAATGCCCTCTCCTGAACTTCTCAGACACTGCATGCATGTGTGCTCATAAACATAAAATATAAAAACATTGCTTAAAGTGGAAGAGACCATTTAACTTGATCTTCCACAAGAATGCAGCTTTCCTGTGGCATAGCTCTCTGGAGGTGTAGGCTCCTAACAGATGCTGTTGGAGTCTGGGAACTCCAGCATATTGTTTAGAAGTACATATAATGTTTCCATGGTGTGTATAAACATTGCAACAGTTTGGTATTTCCTTTTGATCATGCTCTCTTTTGTATGAAGATGACAGAACAAGACACCAAATACTTAGAAGATCTGCAAGATGAATTTGACTACAGATATAAAACAATTCAGACAATGGGTAAGTTATTGTTTTGTCTATAATATACATGAGGATATAAATGTAACATGATTATTAAGATTCTCTGCTGGTAAGAGTGGATTTGCAAGCAACCTTCATCTTCCTTCTGTGGATCCCCCACCAGTTTCATTTTTGAGAAATGGAGACAAGGAATATTTACAGTTTTGCTTTTTTCTCCTCTCCATTTAGGTTATAAACACATATTTATCCACTAACCAAATCAAAGCAAATTACAGGTTATATGAGAAATGATATCCACTACAACAACTGTCTCCCCTGGAAGAACATTCTAAGGCATCAGGGCTTCAGGGCTGGGTATGCTGCACATGCTTAGAATCCCAATGATTGGGAGGCTGGAGCAGGAGGAAGGAGAATTGGAAGCCAGCCTGAGATACATAGAAAGAAACTTCCTCAAAAGAAAAATAAAGCTCAACTAATAAAAATAAAAATAATCATCTACTACAGTCAATAAGTTACTGATATTAAACAAGTTCTTATAATTTTAAAAATTATAATGTAGAACTCTGCTTCATAGAAAAAAACTGCAATGTAGACAAAAGCATTAAAAATAAAAACCACATGAAGTCTCACAATCTACAGACAAAGAGGGTAAAAATGTCTTACATCTTCTCTACACAGTCAAAAACGTGTATATCTATGTATTTGTCTCCCAAAGAATTAGGCATTATATATATATATATATTCTTGTGTATGAATTTTTAAAGTTTTGTCTCTAAGTATTTCTAAAACATAATTTAAAAAATTGAATAAACTTCAAAAACGATACTGAATTTGACTCTGTACTTCAACATTAAGTTTGTTTATAGTTAGATGATTATAGTTATAAAACAAATAGTTAGATGGATGGAGAAGTGAAAAAATTTATAAGACCTGAGATATATAAGCAATAGTAAATTGATAATCTAACTGTGATGCAATTATTGGGACAACTGTTGAGATTCTAGTTGGTTCTGTCTGAATTAGTTGACGGGTCTATGCTGGCATAGATTTGTTGGTTTTGTTCATCATACTTTGCTTGTGTCAGACAACAGAGGATTTTAGACATGTGTCTTATATAATTTTCTGTTGCTGAAAAGAGCAGCTTTTAGAAGAAAGTATTTAGTTAGAGTTTGCTCATAGTTCAGAGGGTTAGCCCATTATCATGGAGGGGAGCATGGTGGCATGCAGGCAGGCGAGGGAACAGTAGTTGAGAGCTACATCCTGATCCATGGGCAGAGAAAGAGAGAGACTCTGGGCCTGGCATGAGGTTTTGAAACCTCACCGCCTTCCCCCAGTGACACAGCTCCTCAATGAGGCCACAACTTCTGCAGCCATTCCCAAACAGTTCTACTGACTGGGAATCAAGCATTCAAACTGGAAATGGAGACCGCACTTCGGTTCTCAGCCACCCACACCCAAATTATCACACAAAAACTATATTAATTACAACACTGTTTGGCCTATTTGCTCAGGCTTCTTATTAACTAGCTCTTACACCTTAAATTAACCCATTTCTATTATTTTATATTTAATCACAAGGCTCGTGGTTTGTTACCTCTTGCTTCTGGGGCAGATACGTGGTGTCGCCATGACTCCACATTCTTTCCTGTCTATCTCTGCTTAGGTTTCCTGTATTGCTCTATTCTGCCCTGCCATAAGGCCAAAGCAGCTTCTTTATTAACCAATGGTAATAAAACATATTCACAATATACAGAGGGGAATCCCATATCACAAACATATGAGTTATGGGATTATTCTCATCCAAACCATAACAAGGAAAGATGGGAACCCTGTAATATTTTTACAATTTTATTTCCAAAAAGTTTTTAAAAGAAACCAATATAAACATCTATTTTATGGAATCCCCTTTGACTATTCAAACATTATTAACACAAACCTAGAAAGCAGTATAGGTGATCGTTACCAAAATGCCTAATTTTCTGAAGAAGGTGTTTTATGTTCTTCTGTCATCTTCTGGATGTCAAGACTGCCTTGAAATATTAAAAATGTTCATGATTATTTACATGTTCGAATTTTCTCTTTAGAAGAAATAACACAACCTAGGTTTAATCACTTATCAAAGGGATCCATGATCCTAGAAAAGTTAGGAAACACTGAATAGTTCACCAAGTGTCATTGAAGACAGACGTATTCCAATTTCCACGTAAGCTGTGAAGTTTAAGAATTACAATATAAGGCAATACCCTACACAATAAAACTATTTTGAATTTAGCATTTATTATCCATGTTACCTCAACACTTTTCAGTTTTCATGTGTATTGTGAAGAGTTAAAAAACGAATTCCGTTGTGGTGGTTTACACCTATAACCCAGCATGTAGGAGGTGGAGGCAAGAAGAATTCAAGGTCACTTTCAGCTACACAGGAGTAGAAGGCCAGCCTGAGTTGTGTGACAGCCCGCCATAAGCAGACAGACACCAAAACAATGGTTAAAAATGACCATTTTTAATGACTTAAATCAACAAGTATTTTCTCCATGGATACGAGTGAAATGAAAGATAACAAATTATAGAGAAAACTGGAAAGTATTGGCTAATGTAGTTTCAGTGGATAAAGCAATATACACACAACATTTTACTGTGAGAAGCATTGAAGAAATGGAGAATTTGTGAGCTGTTTTAAAACCAGAAATAACATCCTGAAGATTAGCGATATTTGTAGAGAAATTTGGAACAGTGGTTTTGTTGGCTTTTTTTTTTTTAGATTAGCATCCCCAGCCCTCAGCACTTACTATGTACCAATATTCAAACTAAGATGTGTGGTACTGGTTTAGGGCATATCTTCCCATTCAAGGGGCTAAATGATTTTCATTTTGGTTCATTTTCTGTCCTTTTCCATGACCAGTTCTGCTGTGAGACTAGTCCATTTTGTAACGTGGAAAAGTAGACATTTTAGCTTTACTGGTTCTTGTAAGTTCATTAAGACTAACTAATTCTCCCAGGTAGAGAATGAACGAACTGGGGAGAGATCGAAGAGGCCATAGAAGGAGTCTCATGACTTAATCATGAGCACAAGGAATCCCCCTTTCCTTATATCTAGCCAGCATTTTTTTCCCTTAGTGCAGGAAGAACGTGTAAAACAAGCCCTTACAAAACCTTCCTTGTCTACCACCAAAAACTGAGTACCAGGTGAAGAGCATCCTCCTTCGGGCACGTAGATAGATATAAGGTCCCTGTGCATGCTTGGCTGGAATCCTTCCTGGCAGGATGAGAACGTTCCCAGATCAGCCTTCCATGCTCAACACCCATGTTGTCTCTGACAGCCTAGGTCCCTGGTCCCGTCCAGGGCTGGTGTGGAGGTGGACTGAGATGGATTTGGCTTTGGGGAATAAAAGACTTGCTCCAGAGGTGAGTATTCTGAATCTGGTCTCCTTTCGTTTGCAGACCATGGTGAGAAGAATAGCATTCTAATGAACCAGGAAGTTTTGACACTGCAAGAAATGCTTAATAGCCTGGACTTCAAGAGAAAGGTTGGTGGAGAATTTTAATCGGCCAGTTTGCCTGACTTTTTTTCCCCTAAACCTCATCCTACTGAAAATAATCAAGGCCTCAGATTTTATCAGTTCCATTTACACTGAATGAAAACGAGGTGGTGTTTCCAGAAACTGTCCTCCCTAACTGAGTTTCTTTGTGTAGCCATCCTGCCCCCCCCGCCCCCGGCCTGTGAAATGGTGCTGGAGGTATCATTAACTTAAAGCAGAAGGTGTACCAAGTTTCATCATTTACTATTTAGCATGCTGAAGTGGGTTACACCACACATTTATAATTAAAAATTGCTCGATGACTTAAAACTTTATTGGAAAAAAAACACTATATTCTATATTTTATTCTGAGGATGAGATTGTTAAATATTGTCCTATTTATGAAATCTTCCCAACTTGTCATTTGTTGGCAACCGAGCATAAATATTTTTTGACTCATTTAAATATTTTCAAGAGATTAAATATTCTTATTTCAATTTTCTCCCTGTCTTTAAAAGGCAATGCAGTTGGGATTTAACCAATAACTGTTAAATTAGTAGTTCATTTCTAAGCAATCACTTTTTGGTGAATGAACTTACATGACTCCATATAAGTTTATTTCACCTTAAACTGATTATAAATATAACTAGGAATATTTATATATTGCAAGTGTGCAAGGAATTAATCCAAATGCAAGGCTTTTATGGAAAATCTGTTTACATTTTACATGTACCATCTTATTTTCTTTAAAAAACAGAATTTGAGAAGGAACTCTGAAAATAACTTAGCTCATCCACCCAGTTACATATATGAGAAAACTAAGTTATAGCAAGGCAAATGCTTCGTTCAAGCTCACAATGTTGTTGAAAACCCGAAGAGAAACTCTGTCTCCAGATTCCTATGCCTAAGAAAGTTACTTCACAATGTCTCCGTAAGCACAAGTAAAGTCTGAAGAAAAAGTAACATGAAAGACCCGAGTTTTAATCAGCGTATTTGCAAATAGATGGATAATCACATTCATTTTTAAAAGCAAACAAACATAGAAACACGCACTAGAGCAATGGCTCTGGGGTTCAGAGCACTGACTGCTCTCTAGAGGGAGCAGGTTCCATTCCCAGAACCCACACTGTGGCTCATCACCAACTGAAACTCCACCCCTAGAGGATCCAATACCTCTTCTGGTTTCCGTAGGCACTGCACACACGCACCGTCTGTACATATATGCAGACACAGCACCTTACACAAATAAACAAGCAACTGTTCAAACGCATGTGTAGGACAGCAAGGTTCAGTATTGGCATGGTAGTTCCCGCTGGACACACGGAAACTGAAACATGAGAATGTCTACTGTGGCCACAATTCTTGTGACATCACCCAGTTGTAAAGACTTTAACATTTGAAAAGGCAATGCTAGACCAAGTAGGAGCTGGTCTCGATCAAATACTTGGCTAATTTTCATCAAACCTTCATCTCTCAGGTCGGTATGCTTTGTCAGCAAAAGCATACAACCTGGGTGGTGTTGTGTGCATCTCTTTCCCCGCCTCTGGCTTTAGGAAGCCCTCAGTAAGATGACACAGATCGTGAACGAGTCGGACCTGCTGATGAACAACCTGCTGATAGAGGAGCTGCAGGACTGGAAGAGGCGGCAGCAGATCGCCTGCATCGGAGGCCCGCTCCACAATGGGCTGGACCAGCTTCAGAACTGGTAAAGCCATTGACCTTAGTTCTAGTGAAAACCACAGGAAGTGCAGGCCGAGCGAGCGAGTGCACGGGTTACACCAAGCACAGAGGCAAAGGAACCATCTCCCATGCATAAGAATTCCTCAGTATTCAGACATTGATAGCTTAAAAGACTCAGATGAGTTTTTTGAAGCCAACAATGCATTGTCCACACGGATGTAAGAAAAATTAGCTTCAAAAATCTTAAAAAAATAACGTTTTAAAATGTATGTCTTATGATATGAGTTAAACGTTTAGTTTTATGCTTTCAAACACATTCACTTTGTTAAGGATGTTGGTCAGGGTTGCAAACTTTTAGTTGGAAAGAATTGGGAACTCTAACACACATCATGATGACTGTAGTTAGTAATAGCTTATAAACCTGAATATTACTAAGTCGATCTTCTATTCTTACAAGAAGGTTGTGAGAGACAATACACATGTTGTAGTTTTGATTTGGCCATCCTTCAGTATGCAAATATCGCAGACACCATGTATAAAACCACAAATATACACAAGGTTTGCTGGCCAGTTAAAAAGAAAGTTCAGCTATACAGAGAGACACACACCTCCATCTCAGGGGAGCCGCACACACAGAACAAGACCCTATATAAAAGCATAACACCATTTCAAGTGACATCCCCAGCAGTCAACAACAAGGTGTCTCCACTTAAAACACAGACCCGCCATTAAATGTAGATACTACCTTTTTAGATTACAAGATAAAATGTTGATAAAGTTTTCTGACTCACAAACAGAAAATAAGACTGTCTGAGAGAGCAATAGAAAAACATACAGAGAACCCGGATTGTTCAGTTAAAAGTTCAAAATTGCTTTCTAAGGAATAATTCCAGAAAATGGAAGTTTGCCATTCCCCTGCTTGCTTGGGCTTACTTCTCAAGAGAAGTAAAGACATGCATGCATCATTTTAAAATATACTGATTTTCCTCAATTCTCTAAACCCAGAGAAATCTGCTGTAAAACCAAGACAAGCAACAAAGGGGGCACTGAAGACCACAGCCATGGTGCCCACAGTGAAACCCAGCAGGGGCCACAGCTCCTCGCCTGGGCCCTTCTGTCTAATGCTTGAGAGACGAGTTCTATAAGGACAGCCGGGACTACTCTGCTCCTCAAGCTGGGACCCCTCTTCTTCCTAGTCTGTTCCAGTCTTTCTTGGCCGTCTCTGGCTAGGACCTAGCTCCTCCCCTCCATCTCTAAGGAAAGATCAGTGTATAAAGAGCAGAAGTCCACTTGGATCTCAGAAACAAGCATTCCCAAACACGGTGTAACTTCTGCCAGAATGTTTTTCAGTCACCACTGCCCACTAAAACTCAGGGATTACAAATGTGTGCAGCGGGGGAGGGAGGTGGATTGCCACACCACAGTCTTCATGCCTTCTACACTTTAAATTGGTTTGTCTCCAAATTCTTAATACACACACTTAACAGGATCTAAAGGCCAATGAAAAGGGATTTGGCTCCAGATGTTGACAATATTTCATAAAGGATGTCTGTAAATTAAAAGCCCAAATTAGAAAATATCTAACATGATACATATTTAAGAAGAGAAGGTTGAGACAAAGACAATAAAGACTTATCATAAATCATGATTGGAATTAAGTGATTTCTTTAATTCAATCACTTAATCATTTCTTATTTAGTTGCTAAACTAGCTCAGTCACTAAGTGGAGACAAACACCTGTCATTTGCTGTTCAATAGCTTTACCCTGTTGGCAGAAAGTCTTTTCCAACTCAGAAGACAACTGGAGAAACTAGAGGAGCAATCGACCAAGATGACTTACGAAGGCGACCCCATCCCCACCCAGAGAGCACACCTGCTGGAGAGAGCTACCTTCCTGATCTACAACCTTTTCAAGAAGTAAGTGAATGGCTCGCGCTCCTCTCGCTGGCTCGCTGTGACTGTAACACTCGCTGCGCACGAGGCAGAGTGGGACAGAGCGGTGGGGACCCTGGGAAGCAGCCCAGAGAGCCCCACAACCGCATTTCCACGCTTGGCTCCTTAGGCAGAGTGTCTCCCGGCAGCTAACTCAAGTTTTCCGCGCAGTAATCAACCGCATCACCCACCTCCCGCTCAGTTTTCACATTTGAGACAAGACGAAGGGTTTCTTCCTGTGAGCGCACCCAAGAAACGAGGGTGGTTAGCACTTTGTGGAAGTTCACTGGAGAAAAATATCTTAATTTTTAGCACCAGAACTCCCAACAATCAGTCCAAAACGGCACGAAATGAAGTCTCTCTTTTGTCATATGGGATAAGCATGAATGTTTATTGAGTCCGTAAAGGGTAATTAAGATTTGCTGTTGTTAATGAGGGATGATCTTCAGACCTTTTCCCTGTTATTTTACACTAATGACTTGAGAAGCTGCTGGGGAGACCGGAGGTGGGATGGGGGGGTCAGCATCTTCCAGGTGTAAGAAGTTTGGGCTTTGTGGGATAATCGCATCCAGTTTCTCTGTGGTTTAAATTTTTAACATTTTCAAACGGTCTTTCCTTTCCATATAGCTCATTTGTGGTCGAGCGACAGCCGTGCATGCCGACACACCCTCAGAGGCCGATGGTCCTTAAAACCCTCATACAGTTCACTGCCAAGCTGAGGTAGGCGGAACACAGTCTGTTCTTTTATATCTCTGGCACGACAGCCACTGCTAATGAAGGCACCTTCCGTTCAGCCCTTCCTGGTCAGGCACCTGCTGAGAGCCCAGGCTGGACTCTGGCAAATCCCCACAGGGAAGTTCTGGCAAGAGTTTGCTTGTCAAGAACATGACAACGTGCTATAGTAATGAAGACATGAGGGATATTAGCATGAACGTATGCATTCTTCATATAAGCACTCTGGGATTAATTGCTGAAAAGGGTTAACGTGAGAAAAGACCGGAAAGACAGAAGGGGAGACACACAGAGATCATGGCTGACTCTGTTAGGCCACAGAGCGGAGCCCAGAGAAACAGAATTGGCAAAGGAGATGGGGGCAGACGGTGGGAGACGGAAGGTCCAGGAAATGAGGGCCGCACGCTTCCCTGTGATTACCCAGTAAATGTTCTTCCCACAAAACTTTGAGCACCGCGGTCCTCGGTATATCCTTGCCAAGCACCTAATTTAGGGACACGTGGGCTTGGATGATTTTCACGGAACTTTCGTTGTATATTTGATACATATTTATGAGCAATCAAAACCTAGGTTTTCCCAAGTAAACATAAGACAAGGTGTTTTGGTCTTACTTTCAAAGACATTTGTTAAGCCTTCAATTCCAGGAGCTGCAAAATTCCTAATCAGAAGGAATGCTGAGTAAATTAAGATGCCTCTGTTGATCCCACGATGGAGAGCACCTGAGGGTTCTATGGCAGGACCGTTGATCACAGAGGGGCGCCGGAACTCAGTTTTTAAAAGGAAGGCACTTTTCAGTTTGCCTTTCAAAGCCCCCAATTAACCCTCCCAGTCAATTTCTTTCTGTGTATTGTGCCCGATTTCTTTTGAAAATGTCATTCTTGAAAGTTGTTCCTTCCTCGTCTCCCTACCCCCATGGAAGCCGGAAGCCCGTGACAAGGGAATCAGGATGGAGACATCGCGGACATTTTGCTTTTACATCCATGTAGATGACAAGGAAGTTGGAAATGCAGGAAGAGAAAGTTAGGCGATAATAAGGGCTGTCGGAAAAACATTCTGAGTGGAAAAGCCCCTGAGCAGGCAGTACTTGGCCTTAGTTTGAAATGATGCCTGAGTGTAGCCTGCCATCCTGGAGTGGGTATCCCATCCTCCTCCTCTAGACTGCTGGGGCCTCCTCTTCTTCCCTGAACTTTGTACAGACTCTCTTGCTAGATTTTACAAACCTTCCCTCTAAAGTGTCTCTCTACCGTAGTATTATGCTCTCCTGTTTCAAAGAGACTGTGACGCATGGGAGACTCTAGGGCAGTGCTTCTCGACCCTCCTAATGCTGCGACCCTTTAATCCAGTTCCTCATGCTGTGGTGACCCCAAGCATAAACTTACTTCTGTTGCTACTTCATAACTGTAACTTTGCTGCTGTTATGAAATGTAGTAGTGTAAATATCTGATACGTGATCCCAAAGGGGTCACGACCCACACTGTAGGAACCACTGCTCTGGGGTCAGCCATATGTGCTTTACAGTGGATCAAACCTTTTCTGGAGCAGATAAGGAGGAAGATAGAAAGGAAAAATCTATGTCCATGTTTGTGAGAGCACACACCAGAGCATACACCAGCTTCAACATCTACTACTGACTTTGCACTTGTTACGCCACCCTGAATCCAATCTTGTGCAACCCATTTACGGACCCTTTGCTTCGCTGTGCACACGTCTTTGCTTGGGCTGTTGATGAGCTCTGGTTTTGTTTCTCCCCTTCTAATGCATTTCCTCCATATTTTATAAATCCCACCCACTTGGCTGGATTCTTTTCTTTTGCATGTGACCATGCCTACCTTCCTCCTTTAGTCAAGCTTTGCTATGTGCGTTTTCAGATATCTCAGTCTCTACTTCATATACGAGGAGTTGGGTATATATTGAATGAATTAGAAGTTTTGGGATGAATGCATGCATACATGAATGAATGAATGAGCAAGTGAATGAGTGAATGTGTCTGCAGATGCAAGGAACACACAGACATAAGCACATCATGGGTACCTTGGGGATTTGGGGTGGGGGAGCAAAAGAATAGAAGAACCAACATCAAAAGAAGGGAACCCCGGGAATTCTTATTGAGCTTGAATTGTGCCTTTGTTTGAAGTTAGATCCTTTTTAGTTACAAGCATGTGTGCCGCTATGAAAATATATGACTATTTTTGAAATTACAAGTATAACTTAATTGGGATTTTTCTGTATTCATTTTAGAAGTTTGGTCTTCGTCAGTGTTTTCATCATCAAAATTTTCAAAAATATTTGGTTTTGCTAAGTTTACGAAACTTTTTTTCACGGTATGGGGAGAAGATGGAATTGTGTTAATAGACTTGCAAAGAATCTTTCTTAAATATATATGGTTCAGATTTCAGCCTAAATATACAGCTGTTTTTCTGAACATACCAACATATCTAGTGCCTGTCAACTGAGAAAACGTGCAAACAGCAATGTTTGTAGGTAGTGACATTGACTGGTGCCCGTAGAGCCACAGAACGAACTTAAGAAGTTTTTACATTTTAAAGCACATCAACCTATAGGTGGAGAGAATGTTTTATTTATGTGTCTGTGCTAGAAGTATGCTTAATTATTTAAACATAGAAAAAGCTTTTATGCTGGGCAATGGTGGTGCACAACTTTAATCCCAGCACTCTGGAGGATGATGAGGCAGGCAGATCTCTGTGAGTTCCAAGTTAGCCTGGTCTACAAGAGCTAGTTCCAGGATAGCTAGGGCTACACAGAGAAACTTTGTCTTGAAAAACCAAAAAAAAGAAAGGAAGGAAGGAAGGAAGAGAAAGGATCTTTCTTTCTTTCTTTCTTTCTTTCTTTCTTTCTTTCTTTCTAGAAAGAGAGACAGGGAGAGAAAGAAAGAAAAACTTTTACCACTTCTAAATTTCTGTCTTTGATTCTTTTTTCCCATTTCTTCGCAGACTACTAATAAAATTGCCAGAGCTCAACTACCAGGTGAAGGTGAAAGCATCCATTGACAAGTAAGATTTCTAATTCCATTTCAAATATGGCAGTGACAGATTTTTTTTTGAAATTCTTACATAATCATTTTGAGCTTGTATATCTATTTCTCTAACTTTTCTTGCCACTTTAAATACTCAATTTCAAGTTCAAGCATCACTTAACTATGAAGACTTAGATGACGCTTCATGTAGTGCAACTTAAAGTGTTAGTAGTCTAGAAATACCTTCCTGGGTCAAATAACCAGCTCACTTGAAAGGCTCTTCTTGCTTTTACAGGAATGTCTCAACCCTGAGGTAAGATATTTACTTGGCAGATTTTTTTTTGTAAAAATTATCCAAGTATTTGTTGACCCAAAACCCTTTTTAAAGGCAAAAACTTTTCTCTCTAGCAATAGAAGATTTGTGCTTTGTGGGACTCAAGTCAAAGCCATGTCCATTGAGGAAGCCTCCAATGGGAGTCTCTCAGTAGAATTTAGACATTTGGTAAGTAGCCAATAAGATGGCGCAGGCGGTCCCCGCCACCCAGCCACGCACACATCACCCAAAGCTTTGCTAACAGGTTATGTAATTCAGAGTATTTTGTTATGTTCCTTACATGAGCGTTTCTTACTGTACCAGTTTCTTCCATAATCGTTTTCTTATTTTTACATAGCTCCTTACTTAATGTATCTACTGTCAACAGTAAGAAGTTTCTTAGCTAATTTCTTACTTTCTTCTCAATATGGTACATAAGCTGCCAGCATTGAAAAGTTCAGACAGCAGAAAGGAGATGGAGCAGGAACCCTGACAGTGAGTTCTGAAGAATTGCAATTCAGAGTTGCGGACATTCAGGGTGGCTGGCCAAGGCTGACCGTGACAACTGCAGAGATCGGCTGTTAAAGGCAGAGCTGTTCTGGTTTCATTTTTTGAAAATCCCCCAGGAAGTGACACCCAATAAGGTGTGACAGAAAGTACTTTCATTTCAGGACAACTTGGGCTGCTCTTGGGGTGTCCCAACACACCCTTGTACCATCTGCCTTGGCATTGTCTGGAAAGCTCTGCCCCCCCCCATTCTGCTGCTTCTCCTGTTCAGCACTTCCTCTTGACCTAGAGTTCTCTTCCTGTCTTCTCTCTCCCTCCTGCCGTCCCGCCCTCCCTCCCTCTGTCTTTCTCTCTCTCTGTCTCTCTCTCTCTCTCTC